>NW_023611509.1:0-82474 GCF_013339725.1 Rhipicephalus microplus | reverse complement strand
CCGGACGCGACTCTCCGGTATTGCGACTTCCGGTCGATCGCATGCAGCCTCTGCCGGTGTGAATATCAGTCGCTTTTTGGTCGCCACTCGCAAATGGTCGCGCGACCACTGCTAGTCGGCTGTGTGCACCAACCTTTATCCACCTTGCCCATGTTCGCAGAGATCGACTTTCACTTGGTTTCAGCTCGCCCGTGCCGGCATGGTGGAAACGCGAGGGCGCTTGCTGTGTGCACAGAATGCGCGTTGTACTTGCCTCTCATAACATCTTCTATTCGTTTGAGAGTGCTTCCCTTTCACAGTGGCTTATAGCCGATATAACTTGTTTTCGTGATCGCCGACTGCGCCGAAAATTGCAGCTCAGCGTCGACAGAAGGCGATCGCGGCACAGTTACGCTCAACGTTGGTCCCTTCATTGCCGGGCTTGTGCGCACGACAAGCACTGTCACGCATTTAGTTGTTGTTGGATGAAGCGTTTGTCCGTTTGTATAACGACTGCAGTTACTCCAACTTTACAAAATTTTGGCTTATAGTAAAATATTAAAGTAGCAGAGGTGATAATACTGATCCTTGTGAGAGGCTTCTAGTTTGTACCTTAAAGAAGACAAGCAAGATTGAGAACAATAAAATTCTGTGTCGTTTAAGAAGGAATGTACTCATGTAACAAAGCACCATATTTACTCCATTGTTATGCGAGCTTTTTTTTCTCTCAGATGGAAGGCTTCTAACACCAGCAGCAACAACGGGTAACATCAACATCAAGAGGTACAAGGGGAGAAAGCAGTGAAAATGGCTGAAATACCCTTTAAAGGATGAACAATTTTATTTCCGTCATATGTATTGTACTTAATATTCAGCGCGGGTGAGAATTACCAGCCGTACAGCTTGACCGAAAACAATATTCGCGATGACCCAAGGAGACCTTGTTCCCTTGCGGTGTTTTAAAGAGAAAATAAAAGAACTCTTGTGCGACTATTGAACATTGGCTCAATTGCGCGCTACCTCAAAGTTTCGCACTTAAGGTATCGTGCTGTGTTGTGTTCAATGCTGTCGATCAATAATGGCAACAACCGAGTTTGAAGCATTAATGTGCAACTGTGGTGGAGTCTGAAATGTGGTATGCCAAACATATGTATTAAATGTGGATTTTGAGCATTCGCCCGGGTACAGAACGTAGCAACATTGTTTTTATACTAAACTTGCTAAGGGTGCCTCGCGACGCAGTCTTTGAGATACTCTTCCGCCGTTCTATATGCGGCATTCGCGAAACAGCAAAAGGTGCCTTGCGAACACCGGGATATAAAAATTTCAGCCACACACACCGCAACGCTCAAGATTACCTGGATGAGCCAAAACTGCACGAAGAAGCCAAAGAGATCAAACTGAACAGGGTCAGCTGAAAGTAGGTGTGAGCAGTCAGAATGTTCATCGCGAACAATTTGGCCCTCTCGAAGAGCATTGAAGAACCTCCTCAATGGCCGATACAGTGCCAGATTTTTACGCATTCGGAACCCACTTAGGTGCTGCCTGTAGTGTTCCTTGAACACTTGGACTTCTCTAACATGATAACGAAACATGCACGAATGATCAAGCGTGTCGTAGCACACACGGTCGCGTCTCATGGCGCATCGAAAGCAGTCGATGATACCATACCTGACCAGTTCCTTCGGCTGGTGACGTTTGAATGCCCTTTGTAGCTTGGACATCAGTGAGCCCACTGGTGCGGTGCTCTGTTTAAGTTCTTGTTCCATGGCAGTGCTTAAAGTAACACATGGTGCGACCTCGTGTCTGTCTAGGGCATCTTCCAACTTTTGCAGCGTGTCTACTCGGTCACTGGGAGCTTTAACTGTTATCTTCGACGTCATCTCACTGCGAAAGTAGGAGGATAGTGGCAGTATCGCAAGAAGCCAGAGGTAATACAGTGCCAATACGGTTATTGCTCGGCGTGACACGTTTCTCGGGATGGGAGCAGAAGTTGCTAGAAGGGAAGCTAGAAGTGGCGTGACTGACTTGATGAATCTCTGAAAGGGTGGCAGCTGACAGTGCTCTGTTTTAGATAGAACTAGTGCGATTGCCAATAGAAGCGCAATGGTAGACGCGAACATTGGCCAGGAATTGTGCACTACTTCCAAAAGCATGACGACACGGTCATCGTTGATCCTAGAAAAGAAGGTCTCCTGAATAATCTCAACATTTGGAATGTCCGCAACGAGAACACTTTTCGCGTCAAGTCTGCTCGAAAGAAAGATCACGTCCCAGGGGTGAGAAAAAGCATTACCTGGTATGCCTCCAAACTTCGGAAGAAACAGAACGCCGATAGTAACGTTTACTTGAAGCAGACAAAACAGAATGAATTCTATATCCGGGTGGTGACAAGAATGTTTTCCGCTGCCATAGAAAGTGCCGACAATACATGCTACAGTCAAATGCTTTCCAGAAAGGCGTTTTATGTCTGGAATCTCTATCCGCAACATTGAGCGTATTTCTTCCGCTGACGGGTTATGGCTAACCGATGACGTGACAGGCCATATGACATTTTTTATGTGGGTGCCCTCCATTCCAGAACACCGAAAACCTGACAACGTAAGAGAGTCAGGCGAGTATTCTTGGCGTTAGCAAGGTTTACAGGGCAAAACGCTGCGTAGAGCCAGGATGCGCATATCCTCATGAGATTAGCTGATTGCAGAGTAACTACCATGCTTTTCAGAGAACATTTCAAAGCGCAGTTAACAACTACGGGTCTTTTGGCTTGGATTATATTCTTCAGGAGATAGGATGTCAAATACCTATCCGTAACGAGCCAAGTAGTCACCGTTCCATTGAATAGGCGCGTAAATATGGCATGACAGTTTTTCCATTGCTGGTTGAAGGACACCAGGATCACATCGGCTCTTTTTGCGGACAGTGATGAAAGAGTAGCAACAACTTGTTTGTTCGTGCTAATTGCACAGGTGCCGTAAAAGAACGTAGCAACAATTACGAGAAGAATTTTCATTGACATGGTCGGTGATGCAGGCTGTTCTAGCTGGTTCTAGCCGTTGCGGATATACAAATGATGCGCCCTTAGGTGTAGGTCACTTGCGTTGCCTTCTCCGAGGTTCAAAGCGGTTGCAGTGCTGATTTTTTTTCAAAGGCTGACATCTTTAACTTCGACCAAGTTATCTCTAAGCGTTTCCCGTGGTGCCTTGACCACCCGAGAACCCCCAAACAACAGATCTATCAGAGGCGTGGAACTACAGCCGGTTTCATTTCAAATTTGCCACAGTTCTATTTGGGCATTTACAAGAACTTGGATAGCTTTTTCGCGTTTGAGAGCTATATTACTGTTTACGAAAAATGGACCTTGTGAACTGCCTCAGTAAGAAAACTGCTACATGAAACACTTTTTCATTCGAACCCTAAAGTTGAGAAATGTGCCTCAAGGCCAATCTTTTTGTATTCTGTATCAGAAGCCAGAAGGCAAAACAGGTCGTTAGATAAATAGATTCGCGACTTTAATATATGACTACGTTGCTGCATGCAGGCTGTACTCAAGCGTATCTGAAATTAAATGTCGATATAGTGTGCCAGGTGGCCGGGCACTAATAAGAATGTGCATGAAGGATAGCCTCATTTTCACACATCAGATTTGTGCAAATTTATCGGCCATCGTTCTGACAATCATGATCAGCCTGGTACTGTAGAAGGAAACTTCCATATGCAGGGACAATTTCACTTCGTCACAATTGGGTTTCTGGGCATACATGCTTTGTATTCAGATACGACTAATCAGTATCGACGTTTTAGGGCGGGTTCTAGAACACAGGATACATAAAATAACTCGAAACAAGGCTCAATGTTTGTTCTCCGGCATTTTTTTTCCTATTACTTTTTGCTACTGACAGTCGAAATCAATCTGTCATGTTAAACAATCTTTTGTATGTAGAAAACGGAATTTTCAAGCCCATGTTAGGGTTTTTAGCGAGTATACTCAGAGTAATCTTTACTACCTCAATGAAGTTTTTGAATAAATTTTGAAAGTTATCTTACAGCTCAGAGTTGATTGTGGTTGTCGTAGTAATTAATACATATTCACTTCATTAACTCTACTCTTGCACCTATATTTTATGGTGAAGCAATGAATGAACGAATGAATGAATGAATGAATGAATGAATAAACGAATGAATGAATGAATGAATTTTATTTAAAGTGCGTCAGTTTTCTCCGGGCGAGGTGGGGAAAGAGGGGATTAACCCTGTCCCTTACCACCCTCCGTCGAGTATCATGGCGATGCCTCAAGTGACCGCTCGAAGTGCTTGGACCCGGTCGTCATCATGAGCTGGTCGTCCAGCTCGTCGCTGGTGAGTGCCACCTCCCTGCGGCAGCGCATCTAACGCTGAAGATCCGCAACAGTGACCACAGTCGCGGCGAGGCCGGCCCCGACCCTCACGCATTGTTGACAGCAGCAATTGGCTTCGGAGTTCGTCCCTGCCTAACGTGCGTCGCGAAGGGAGCGGTGGCGGTGACGTTAACTTTTTCATCCCACTTCCAAAGCATGTGCCGCAGTGTGGCCCTTTCACCGTATGCTGTACACTGGCATGATTAAGAAGTCCGCATTAGAGACCTATCGAACTTTTAAGCAGGAAATTGCCAGGAAAGGATCTATGATAATACTCGGGGTAATTTTCTACTGTTTGAGGCCAAAACGGGAGTATTGCGAATCAAGACATATCGGGCAAAATACGAAGAGGTAGACACGGTATGCAGTGCGTGTGGAGAGGAAGAGGAAAGTGCCGAACATTTGATAATGTTCTGTAAAGGGTTTCGCCCTATAGTTCAGGATGATGGCTCAGAGTTTTTCAAAGCACTGGTGTTTAGAGACAGGGAGGGCGAAATAGACTTTAAGTGGGTAGAATTAACTAAATGGAGGTTATCTGATTGGTGGCTAAAGTCAAGGCACGAGTGAAAATTAAATTCTTCACTGAAAAGTACGAATACTCGACCTCACTATTTAAAGAGAAAAAAAAATAAGTCTAGTTTTGGTTCAGTAAGTATTACGGCTTCGTGTCGCTAGCCACCGCCCGATCTAAAGGGTACAACCATATCCATTCATTACACGCGTCCGTCGGGTATACGTGAGGCGTAGGATGGCCGGGCTGGGGTACGTATTTGTCTGTGATAACCTCAGAGTTACGGCCCGTCTTCTGTCCAATTTGTTGTGTGGTGGTGGGTATTTGCGTCTGTTTAGTCTGCATTGTTGCGTTTACGCCACGACCATTCCGGTTGTTGCTGTTGTGCTGATAATGTCGTCGCCTTGCTCTCGGAGGCGAAGGCCTGCGAGCGGGACGCTGGAGTGAGCTGGGGTCCACACAAGGAAGACAGTCGAACTTCAGTTTTGGGATACCAGGACGACAATGCCGAGGCCATCACTCCTCGACAGTCGCCGCCATACTTGTTGCCATTACTTCATTGTAGTACCCGGGCTGCCAGACACGAGATGGGACCATGCGCAAAGTGACGGACGGCAGCTTGCGAGTTGCTGTTCACGACCGCAGCCTTCGATGCCGCGACCAGTGCAAGAGCACAATCGCCGCCCCTTCGGCCGCCTCTGTGTGTTCCGTACGCACCGTGGCGCTCGCGATGTATTTGCCCTAGAGTTCCTGTATATGCTACCTTTAGGTAGCAGAGTTGCGCCAAGATACGCCATCTTGGGTTCAAATGTTTTGCAGGAAAGCCACTCCCCACCTGCATAGGAGCAGCGCTCACGCTTCAGAGTGCTAGCGTTGCTTTATTTATTCATTTCGCTTTCTTTTCTCTCTATTTTTTATGAAAGTGCAAGAAAAACTCAATTGCTCTGGTCACGTCTGGAAGCCTTGATTTTATGTTGACGTGTTTGGTGCATAATGATGAAAAAACGTGCGTCGGCTCATTGAAGCAGTGATACATATTTATATATATAGTAGGCCACACATTAGCTTCGGCTCCCTTTGCGCTGTTTTTCCCATTTAAGGTATGAAATTATTTTTCACTCTTGATCGCTATGAGGGAGTTAGGGATGGAATATTTTCGTTGCGTTGGGCTCGTTCGTCAACTGTGTGAGCTAACCAGCTGAAACTTTGTAACCTTCAACTGAATCGAGCTGGATAGCGATCGAGAGTGGCCGTGCGACGCCCGCGTTACGAGCGGCTCTGATATTACGCTCACATATTACAATTGCGGATCACGACAATTGATGTGAATCGTTGTTCAACAACCCTGTCGTGTCCAACATTCTTTTCACTTAAGGTTTCAAAGCTCCATTCAGTTCTCGACCTAGCAGCAACCCCGTGCCGATTTGATTGATTGATTGATTTGTGTGGTTCAACGTCCCAAAAGCACCATATGATTATAAGAGACGCCGTAGTGGAGGGCTCCGGAAATTTAGACCACCTGGGGTTCTTTAACGTGCGCACAAATCTGAGCACACGGACCTACATTTCCGCCTCCATCGGAAATGCAGGCGCTGCAGCCGGGAATCGAACCCGCGACCTGCGGATCAGCAGCCGAGTACCTTAGCCACTAGACCACCGCGCGGGGCAAGTGCCAATTCGAATAGTTATAGTTGAAGTTCTCCCTTGATATTTAGCGTTTTAACCGCCAAACTAATTTGGACGTATGCAGCTGACACACGCTGGCCAAGTCTGCATGTGTAACGTATTCACTACTGCATTTGTGGTTAATACAAATAGAGCAAGTTTTGCGGTGCCGTGGACAGAAAAAAACAACAACCAAGCGCATTGGCGTCAGCAGAGAAATGGAAAATGGGCACTTGCCCACCTCAAGCCACAACAGCACTTGCCCTAACCGAAGCTAGACCAGTGCTCTCGCTTTCCTTAAACCACGATGCAACAATGGTTTGCACCCCCCAAGAGAAAATCCTGCAGACGACAATGGCCAAGCGTTTATTCTTTCCGACTGAACACTAATCATTTTGTAGTAACACCCACTGCACCCGCGTCTAATCACATGGGCTCTTTGTAGTACAATTCAACACAGAATGCATTTGCTGTCGCATTTCTCGTGACGAACAGGCAACATGGCTACATTACCGAGGAAAAGCGACGAGAATGACAACAGCTGTTGTCAACTCGGCTCACCGTTGTGACCGTCGGCTTGGAGGTGTATTCCCAATATCCTTATGGGAATCCTACGCTCGTTATGGGAACGCCGTCTGCCGTTGTTACTCTTATCTCTAATCTCTCTTCACCGGGAAGGATTGTTTTGTGGCCTCTTCTAGTGGATCTGTATAGCTTGAAATTGGCCGCGAAACATTCAAGGTTCGTACCTTTCAAGAATTCCTGGATCGCGTCCACGCCCATCTAAAGCGTTCGCTCCACGTCACCATCACATCCTTCTCCGGGCCCCAGGAGGGTGGTGTCGTCCGCGTAAAGGCTGTGATGCAGACCCTCTATTGTAGCCAGTTTCTCGGGTAACCCAAGAAGGTGAAGCAAAAAACAAACAAAAACAAAGAGGTGCCAACAAACCATGATCAAATATAATCAAGTTTGAACGAATGACGTAGTGTCTTTGACATATACTGAAGGAAACATACCCAAGCGTAAACATACACAACCATTTCGAAACCCCGTCGTATTTGCCACGGTATTTATCGTATTTGCCACGGTACCGCGGTATTTGCCACCTAGCCAATCGTAGAGCTCTTTTTAACTACTCGTTACGTCATTCGATATCAATTCTAAGTGACGTTTTTTTGCCCATCGGTTGCCTTTGTTGTATTGCGACAAAGACTTGCCCTTAGGGCACAATATTTTTGTGCATGTATGTGTTTTAAATGTGCGCCTTAGGTAGGTGTTGTGTACGAAGTGAAGAAGTATCTTGAGAAATGTGTTGTCTTTTATCCAGCAGTTGTATGACAACACACTTCCCAAGACACTACTACATCTATTGGTCCAGCAGTAACTTTTGGCATTTGCCCATACCCTAATAATTATGTGATATCTTTCTGCGCATTTGTACACACCATTGTTTTTACAGCGGGTTTTAAAATCAGGGCTTTCAAAAAGGTCATAATTTTGCTGCAAAAGTAAAGCAATGAGTGAAGTAGCACTAAATTGCAATTTCTCGAAAAAGAGAAGTTTTGAGAAAGCTGCTCTCGCAGTCTGCAATGCTCAAGGCATTCCGGACTCTGGAGACAGATCTTCTTTGTGTTCCACAAGAAAATAGAGCAAGTTTCTGCGAGAGGAAAAACTTGACACATGCTTACAGCCGGACTCGGGTTGAAAAGTTTCACCTTTGATATGCGGAGCGTTTAGTAGCTTAGCAGTCCACAATTTTGCTTCACCGCGCTTGCGTCAGATCGCGTGACGCACTGCCTAATCAAGGCGGCACACACAGAACTCACCATGTTGTCTTGTATGTACGTGCAGTTAAACCTGGGTGGATTAGTCAGCGCTGCTGGCAGCCGGGTTAGCGAGTGTGGTCAGTAACGTAATAAGATCACGAGCTTCATGAAGCAACAGGCAGAACAAGATTACTTCACACCGTCACGGCTACCAGTTCTGCTGCTGAGAAACACTACCTGGTTTAAATGCACGTACATACATAATAAAGTGAACGGGGAGATGACCGCCGATGTTGCCTATTTGGTAGAACATCAGAAGGGTTATTCTGCAGTCTCGGGTTGGTTCCCTGCCAGACAGAAGTTAAGCTTTCGTTCATTTTTGTTTCTTCAGATTTGCATAACAATTGCTGCTAGTAACAACCCGATACTTCGCCTTCGCCATTGACATCCCGTTGCTGAGTAACTCAGGGGACGAACTGCATTTCATCCAGGACACCAGAAAGGTACGACTTAAAACTACAAAAAGCGAAAGTCATGTACAAACGTTTCGGAAGAGGACGGCGCTTCGAGATAGGTAGCAGTGCGCTTGAATTTCAGTTTTAAACCTTGCCCGTTTTTGTTTTCCCCGAGAGAACTCACAATCAGACAATTCGATCGGTTCGCAAGAAATCGCTCTCAGCATCGTTTCTGCGCTCAAATAATCAGACTGTATACCCATGTACACCTTCGGTGTACAAATGTATTCATAAATGAAATTAGGTGCGATATATGGCGTTGTCCAACTCTGTGCTAGAGCAGCCGTGGTTGTAAAGTGGTGCACGACTGCTGACCTTAAAGAAGACAGATTCGCCCGTGTACTAAGATGAGGGCTTTCACCAGGGTCATATTACAAGGTTAGGGTAAACTAACACCCTGTTCACGTCGCCGAAGCAGCGGGAAGTATTAGTGTAATTGAGTTGGCGATTAGAGGGCATCATTATTATTAGCCAGCACTACGGAAATTGTGAGTAGGAGTGTAAAAATTAGAGACTCGATCGTACGGAAATGTCTATTTCGTTTGCTGCGTTCATATTGTGCCACCTTGATATATGAGTATGAATTGGAGCTTACGGAAGGCTTTTATAGTGTTCTTGTACTGCCTATAATTGTCTAATTTGACATTGACGCCTAATTTTTTATAAGTGACTATAAGTTCCTCATTTAGACTTCAGTGCCTGTATGAACACTATTTAAATTAACTTTTCTTTTAGAGTGCAGTTGGAGATGGACATTTACATTACTGGGAAAAATTGAGCTTTCGTAACTCTATGAGGTGCAACATATGCTCCATCTCACAAGTTCATCTCGGCACTGTCAAGGCAAGAAAGCTCCTAGCCAATGGGAGGACCGAGTGGTCACTACACATGCGTTCGCCCGCATCGCGTCGTCTGCTCGGCATGTCTCCAGTGTCTGTTCGCACGCGTAGGGAACAGGAGGTGCTTCTGTGCAGCCGCAGGACAAGGGAGAAAGGAACTGTGGAGTGCCATCAAGGGCGTGTAGAGTGAAGGCGAAAAAAAAATATTGGCAAATCCCATGTACAGTGAGCATCGATGATACGCGAAGCACGAATAAGCAATGTTTGTATGTCACATTAAAATCAGCCCAACAATACGAGATGGGGGTAAATGATGCCGCACATGACTTCCATGTCTTGATTATCATGTTTGGATGGGTCGTTGACCTTCGGCATCTATTCGTACTATGTGATACCACATTTAGTATATGTGGAGGTAGCGAAGCAGCCGCGAGCACGCGATGAGCGTGGTATGTTGTCGTGTTCTTACATGACACGCGTGTCAGGATTATCATGCTTACACCAGTCATATATTTTGTCATGCATTGACGTCAGGTAACGCCGCATTTTGCAAATGTGAAGCTGGCGAAACGGCCGCGAACGCATCATGAACGTAGCATGCAGTCACGTTGTTACATGACACGCATCTCATGTTTATTATTTTTGCACCAGTATCATACCTTCGTCAATCCGTTCACGTCTCGTATACCAAATTAGTGTAACTGACAACTAGCGAAACGGCCGCCAGTGCATCAGGAGCGTGGCATGTGGTCATGTTGTTACATGACACGCATCTCATGATTATCATGTTTGCACCAGTCACATACCTTCGTCATCCGTTCACGGTCTCGTAATACCAAATTTAGTATAACTGAAACTAGCGAAACGGCCGCCAGTGCATCATGAACGTAGCATGTAGTCACGTTGTTACATGACACGCATCTCATGTTTGTTATGTTGCACCAGTATCATTACCTTCGTAATCCGTTCACGTCTCGTAATAACCAAATTTAGTGTAACTGAAACTAGCGAAACGGCCGCCAGTGCATCAGGAGCGTGGCATGTGGTCATGTTGTTACATGACACGCATCTCATGATTATCATGTTTGCACCAGTCACATACCTTCGTCATCCGTTCACGTCTCGTAATACCAAATTTAGTATACTGAAAACTAGCGAAACGGCCGCCAGTGCATCATGAACGTAGCATGTAGTCACGTTGTTACATGACACGCATCTCATGTTTATTAGTTTGCACCAGTATCATACCTTCGTCATCCGTTCACGTCCTCGTATACCAAATTTAGTGTAACTGAACTAGCGAAACGGCCGCCAGTGCATCAGGAGCGTGGCATGTGGTCATGTTGTTACATGACACGCATCTCATGATTATCATGTTTGCACCAGTCACATACCTTCGCCATCCGATCACGTCTCGTAATACCAAATTTAGTGTAACTGAAACTAGCGAAACGGCCGCCAGTGCATCAGGAGCGTGGCATGTGGTCATGTTGTTACATGACACGCATCTCATGATGATCATGTTTGCACCAGTCACATACCTTCGTCATCCGTTCACGTCTCGTAATACCAAATTAGTATAACTGAACACTAGCGAAACGGCCGCCAGTGCATCATGAACGTAGCATGTAGTCAGCGTTGTTACATGACACGCATCTCATGTTTGTTATGTTTGCACCAGTATCATACCTTCGTCATCCGTTCACGTCTCGTAATACCAAATTTAGTGTAACTGAAACTAGCGAAACGGCCGCCAGTGCATCAGGAGCGTGGCATGTAGGTCATGTTGTTACATGACACGCATCTCATGATTATCATGTTTGCACCAGTCACATACCTTCGTCATCCGTTCACGTCTCGTAATACCAAATTTAGTATAACTGAAACTAGCGAAACGGCCGCCAGTGCATCATGAACGTAGCATGTAGTCACGTTGTTAATGACACGCATCTCATGTTTATTATGTTTGCACCAGTATCATACCTTCGCCATCCGTTCACGGTCGTAATACCAAATTTAGTGTAACTGAAACAGCGAAACGGCCGCCAGTGCATCATGAACGTAGCATGTAGTCATGTTGTTACATGACACGCATCTCATGATTATCATGTTTGCACCAGTCACATACCTTCGTCCATCCGATCAACAGTCTCGTAATACCAAATTTAGTGTAACTGAAACTAGCGAAAACGGCCGCCAGTGCATCATGAGCGTGGCATGTAGTCATGTTGTTACATGACACGCATCTCATGTTTTATCACGTTTGCACCAGTCACATACCTTCGCCATCCGTTCACGTCTCGTAATACCAAATTTAGTATAACTGAAACAAGCGAAACGGCCGTCAGTGCATCATGAACGTAGCATGTAGTCACGTTGTTACATGACACGCATCTCATGTTATTATGTTTGCACCAGTATCATACCTTCGCCATCCGTTCACGTCTCGTATACGAAATTTAGTATAACTGAAACTAGCGAAACGGCCGCCAGTGCATCATGAACGTAGCATGTAGTCACGTTGTTACATGACACGCATCTCATGATTATCATGTTTGCACCAGTCACATACCTTCGTCATCCGTTCACGTCTCGTAATACCAAATTTAGTATAACTGAAACTACCGAAACGGCCGCCAGTGCATCATGAACGTAGCATGTAGTCACGTTGTTACATGACACGCATCTCATGATTATCATGTTTGCACCAGTATCATACCTTCGTCATCCGTTCACGTCTCGTAATACCAAATTTAGGATAACTGAAACTAGCGAAACGGCCGCCAGTGCATCATGAGCGTGGGCATTGTAGTCATGTTGTCTACATGACACGCATCTCATGTTATCATGTTTGCAGCAGTCACATACCTTCGTCATCCGTTCACGTCTCGTAATACCAAATTTAGTCTAACTGAAACTAGCGGAAACGGCCCGCCAGTGCATCATGAGCGTGGCATGTAGTCACGTTGTTACATGACACGCATTTCTCATGTTTGTTATGTTTGCACCAGTATCATACCTTCGTCATCCGTTCACGTCTCGTAATACCAAATTTTAGTATAACTGAAAGTAGCGAAACGGCCGCCAGTGCATCATGAGCGTGGCATGTAGTCACGTTGTGTTACATGACACGCATCTCATGTTTATTATGTTTGCACCAGTATCATACCTTCGCCATCCGTTCACGTCTCGTAATACCAAATTTAGTATAACTGAAAATAGCCGAAACGGCCGCCAGTGCATCATGAGCGTGGCATGTAGTCATGTTGTTACATGACAGCATCTCATGATTATCATGTTTGCACCAGTCACATACCTTCGTCATCCGTTCACGTCTCGTAATACCAAATTTAGTATAACTGAAACTAGCGAAACGGCCGCCAGTGCATCATGAGCGTGGCATGTAGTCATGTGTTACATGACACGCATCTCATGATTATCATGTTTGCACCAGTCACATACCTTCGTCATCCATTCACGTAGTGTAATACCAACTTGGTAAATGTGACGCTAGCGAAACAACCGCGAGCGCATCATGCGCGTGGCATGTAGTTATGTGGTTACATGACACGCATGTCATGATCTTCTGTTTGGGTCTGCGCTTGTGTTCGCCATGCAATCATGCCACACCATACCAGTTTTGCACCAGCCATGTGAACGAAACCACCGCAAGAGCTGCAGGATCATAAAATGTAAATAATGACATTTATGACAGACATGTCATGATTTCCATGCAATTACAAGTAAAATATGTTCTTCATACAGTCATGATATGTCATACCAAGTTTGGTATTGATACCATTTTCGAAACGGCCAGGAGAGCTAAAAGTCGTAGGCGGCTAGATAGATAGATAGATAGATAGATATGTAGCGGCGAGAGAAGAGAGAGACGTGAGATGACGTCGAAGGCGGCCGGTGGGGCCGTGCCGATCTCGCCACTTTATTGCAGGCCTGAAGCGGAGCCACGTCGACTACCAGCGTCCAAACCGCCAGGCGTGTCAGCTCGTTCTAATTCTCGCGCAGCTCGAGCTCGCGCCAGCTGCGCGAGAGACGCGGCGCGGTGATGGAAAAATGATGATGATGATGATCATGCACTACAGATAGATAGATAGATAGATAGATAGATAGATAGATAGATAGATAGATAGATAGATAGATAGATAGATAGATAGACAGGCAGACAGACAGACCATACCTTCTATACACAGACAGACAGACAGACAGACAGCCAGACAGATAGATAGATAGATAGATAGTAGATAGATAGATAGATAGATAGATAGATAGATATAGATAGATAGATAGATAGATAGACAGGCAGACAGACA
Organism: Rhipicephalus microplus; assembly: GCF_013339725.1. NCBI lineage: Eukaryota > Metazoa > Arthropoda > Arachnida > Ixodida > Ixodidae > Rhipicephalus > Rhipicephalus microplus. The sequence continues at coordinate 68,474 of NW_023611509.1, read as the reverse complement.
GACCATACCTTCTATACACAGACAGACAGACAGACGACAGCCAGACAGATAGATAGATAGATATATAGATAGATAGATAGATAGATAGATAGATAGATAGATAGACAGACATACAGACAGACAGATAGATAAATAGATAGATAGATAGATAGATAGATAGATAGATAGATAGATAGATATGCTCAAAGTCACTGAAGTTCGCCAAGAAATGCTTAGCATTTAAGAAAAAATCAGGTGTCGGGTTGGAGTTTAGCTTGAACATTTGTCACTCTCTCAGTGTAGCATCGCAAGCCTAATTCCTTCTGCGGTATCGGAGCCACTCGAAGCCGCCAGATCAACCGACGCAGATGCATCAATACAGCGTGCGCACGCAAGGTTACATTCGCATGACACACCCAAAGTCATCTCAGCGTGTTCTGTATTGTATTAACAGCCTGTTTCTTGGAGAGCGTTCCTATATGCGCGCACGTTTGGAGAGGCTGGCATGGATCATGTATTATTACCACAACACGCAGCGTCGCACCGCTCGAACTGCTCTAAGGCCGCGTTCACACTGAGCATTCCGGCCGCCGAAAGTGCTCCGAATCCGGTTCGGCGGCGGCGAGATCCGCCGAAAGGGCCCTCTCCGCGCCGATCGCTCTCGGACCGATTTTTGCGGCGTCTGCCACCGAATCGGTCACCGCGGACCAATAGGAGCGCTAGTCAAAAAATTTTGAAATATGGCGGCTAAGCCCTACTCACTTGTTAAGGCACAGTGCGCGTAACTGAATGTTGAAACCATTGGGAGTTTAACCTACTGTGTGCCTATTTCGCGTCCGTATTTCGTGGAAGAGGTGATCGAGCTTGCTGTTGGCGTGACCGAGCTTGTTTCGGTCTTGCAAAGCAAAACGAACCCACCAACGCCGCTGGCGTCGGTGGTTTTTCTGCTCTTCGTGCATTACAAGACAGCCACTTGCAAGCAAAGTAAGTAGTACTGTCTTTTCTTGTTTCTTGCGTACGAAAATCGTCGAAGTATACACCACCGGATACGTAGTAGCGTTTGCGAACCGCGACAACAACCGGGTGACAGCGCATCCATCCCGCGTTCGCCCCGTAGTAGATGGCATATTCGGCGGCGCGGGGCACGTCCAGTGCGAACGACGCTGCGTTTCGGCGGCAGGGGAATTCCGGTCGCTGTAGAAAGCGGATGTTTCAGTGTGAACTAGGCATAAGAGACGATGCATCAAAAACACGCCAAGCGTTGCCTGGGCTGACACCAGCACGGTACTAGAACGGCGGGAACACCAACGCAAGCTAACTAAATGGTGGCAGCTTTTTCTTGCATTTCACTCCATACGAAGTTGAAAATGAGGAAATAAGGACCACAGATTCCGTTTGTATGTTTTCAGATTTCCATCGACTTTCTTTATTCTATACATGCAACAGATTACGCTAATTACACACGTCTGGTCGAATAAATCTGGCAGTGTCACGTGCTACTTTCACGTACGCAGGACCATTTTTGCACACGTCACCTCAACCACGTTGGCCGAGCGCCCGCGATATGAAAGGCACGCGCCATTCAGGCTGCATTTTCACCTCTTCCCCGGTTGCTTAGCGTTGCAAATTCTGGCTGACGAGATCATGAGCGCCCAGTGCATGTATTTCTCTAGCCAACTTAAAATGCTCGAACCGAGTGAGGCGTTCTTAAGGGTTTTCACAGACAGAGGAGAAATTGACCCTCGGCGATTATATACCCGTGTAATGCGAGGCTAAAAGACTCTCCTTGCCCACCAGCGGTCTGGCTATTTGATCAATGCGCTGCCGTTCGCGGCCCTGTTTAAAATATGGAGACCCAAGAGCGTGTTTTTTGACGCTGGACACACTCACCAAGCTGGACAATAAAAAGAGAGACCATGTTCTGATATTCCTCCAGGGAAAAAAATCTGCATGGCTATGCTGAATCATAGGTGCATCTGTACCATCATAAACTAAAATATTTCTTCCTTGGCTGTCTGAGACACGCGTCCCGCACATATTTCTCCCGAATTTAATTTTTGTTCAAATTTATTATGCTTATGTTTACGATTTCGGGGACCTAAAACTGTGTTTTGCCAGCCTCAAACCCGATATTAGGGCCTATAAATCCGGCCTCTGGTAATATTCGTCGCCTAAAGTGGCCATAACGTAAATATTGTTTGCGATAGTAGAAGGGCATGATGAGCATTTATACGAGAATAAAACGTATCCAAAAATTTGGGCGCCCACATAAAAACATTATCTACGCGTAACCTCATAGTAAATAACAATCGCTTTTCTATCTTTCGATATATCCACAAATTGAACATGAAAACAGACGATCTCTCCGCAGATTGTGAACATATTTTTCTGATACGTAGTGGCCACACAAATAGTTTACCTGTGCCATAAAAATAACCATCAAGGTAGTATACTAGAAATAGAGGCCCTAATATGTGTTCCGATTTGGGGCTTTTTATTCGAAACTGTGACCTTGTTCTGGTGCAACCTTATAGCTGACCGATAACGTGAGAAGATACACGACGTTTTCACTATCTGTGCCGTTAACGTTCTGGGTCTCGACAAGGTAACATTCTGAAACCGGCTAAGGTAAATGCTCCGCCACGGTGGTTTGGTGGCTGTGGCGTTCGGCTACTGACCCGCAGGTCGTGGGGTGGAATCCCAGGTACGGCAGGCTGCATTTTTGATGGAGGCGAAAATGCTGTAGGCCTGTGTACTCAGATTTGTATGCGCACTAAAGAACCCCGGGTGGTCGAAATTTCTGGAGCCCTCTGCTCATAATCATTCATAATCATTTGGTGCGTCTCTCATAATCATTTGGTGGCTTTGGAACATTAAGCCCCACATATCAATCAACATATCAGGCCAACTCAAATGCATTGCGTAGGTCCGATTTTCTTAGTCGAAACTTGTGTAGGGCCAGGACATGCGTCTTTCCTGGAGCCAGGAGGGCCGCAGTACTGTGAACATTCTCTCGAGGTCAGCCTTAAGATTTGCCTCAAACACTGTGTTTCATTCGCTTTCCATTCTGTTATTTAAAAAAAAAAGGAAAGAAGACCACTCATCGGTATGTATGACATAGTCACAAGCCTGGTGAGGTGACGCACGAACGAGGTATGCGATTTCTTTCATGGCCTATGGTATGGCGCAAGCATAACACCGAGCTGTTCATGCAGGCCTTGAGGTGACCATGACACTGTGCAGGTCGTTCGAGCTAACTGTATAATAATCAATATGAAATTACTAGGGAACATTTGCAAGAAGTATTCTTATTGATTGGACTTCTGTGAGTGTATTTTTGTCCGTTGTATCTTTGTTTATGCTGCACTTGCTACAGTAGGCCCGCAAGGCTTTACTCCACATAATGCGATAGCGTTTTTCGGACACCAGTTTTAAAGGCATACAGTTCACGCTCCTAACGCGATATTTCGTAGCACATACGATGGTTTTTTGTATAATCTGAATAGCGCAACATAAGTTACTCCTCGGAGGTGTGTTTCTTCGGAGGAAGGCAAGACACTGAGGTTGCTTTTCCCGGCTTCTGAGTGCTATCACTCGCCTGCGAGAAAAGCGAAAATGCGAGGCGTGTCACTGACGAAATTCGGCCTTCGCCTACACTTGTGTCTGGCTCAATTACGCAGGTACATCTGGACCAAACTGATAGAATTCTGGGTCATCTCGTACTCTGTACCGAATCCGGAAAGGACGGAAAAGGCTACTCCTACAGCTTGCCAGTTTTAACATCTTGCTATGCCGTTGCCTTCAGGTGCTATCGATATTTATCTGAAACGACACCACGAAACGGCGCATTATTGGGTGGAGCACAAGAACTGGCCAGCAATATTTCCCTTCTTGCAAAACAGCAACGCATTGCGCATTTTTGAAAGGGGCCTTTCTGTTTTTATTGACAGAGTCGATTGGCCGAAGGGAAGTAGTCGTGTGTGCCAACACAATCTTCGCTATGAAGAGTGAATTGTTTGGTCGTGTTGAAAGCATGATAAAAGTGGCAGACATGATATGGCACACTTTCCGCTTTTCGCGGTTCTTGATGATCTGCCTTCAAATGTAGATTAAAAGTATATTGACATGCTGTGTCTTCTCGCGGCCGTTGGAATTCCTGAAATGCACATTTCAATGCGCCAGAGTTAAAGAGCTCAATTCGCAGAAATTCCGGGGTCGGCGTCGTTGGTTGTGAGCGAAAAATCATCTTATGCGTGACCATGAAATCGAGAACGATGCAGGTAAAATAAATGATAAAAAAATGTTGGGCCAGAGCGAAGATGGAACCCGGGTCGTTCGTGAGACAAGCCCATGTTCTAGCCATGGCCACCCGTATGCTTGTTAATACTGTGAAAATAACTTCCTGTGCTTGGAAATGCAGTGAAAGTAGCTGTTATCCTTAACAAACAGACGCATCCTGTGTACAGGCTAAATACTACAGCTAGTATCACAGTAATATTACGTGGTACAAGCGTACATTGTCATCAGTCGTCAGAACATGGGACAATCAAAATGACTTCAAAGTTTATAAAGCCATGCACTTACCCCCTGCAAAAGGCATACACGCTACTGCGCCTATTCCCTTATGACCACGTAGTGGGTGCATAGCAAGTTTCAAAAAGGTTTCATGCACTTAGTGTTTCAAATACCCACTGCCATGAGGAACAGGACATCGCCATCGCGTTCAAATGTTAAAGGCGGAATTTTAGGGTTCCATTATTTTTTGTATGGGCTGGCACGAGCGATCGACCATAATGTCCGTTGCGCATAGGAGAACACCGGGTTGTATTAAAGCTGCGAGGCATCAGATGGCTGAGGTTTTTCCCCAGGGAAATGAAAAAAAAAACGACACAGCACGACTTTCCACACGCCAAGACAAAATCTTGCTGACGCACATGCCTGCACCCCCAAGTAAAAAGGAAAGAAAGTGAGAAAAAATTCTAAAATTTCGCCAGCTCCTCTTGGCGAACACAAATGAAACAGCAAATTTGGTGGCGTGTAGTGGAGTTGAATAAAATTGAATGAAGTGGCAGCAGAGAGTTGTGGGAATGGTGAAAGGAGCGGTACATATAGTGGAAATTCAAGGGCTTGTTTTGCAACAAAAGCTCTTATTAGATGGCAACACGGGTCGCGTGCGCGCCATCCGCCGCCGCCGCCGGTGTCCGTAACCACTACCGCACGTAATAAAAAAAAACACAGCATATTCACGGAGTGAGGGATGATGAGTAGGGCCAAGCACCGGAGGGTTGTCGGACTGATACCCTGGTCTCGGCACAGTCCTGTGTATGTCTACGAGTTTATGGGTACAAACTTCTGATAGTGCGAAAGTTGTGGTATTCGTGAGGGCTGATTCGAACTGGGAGCCTTCTATATTTCATTGCTCTTCGCAAAAGTCTGCCCAGAGTGATCGCTGTGTGTTGCGAAATCCAAGCAAACAAAATTTAATAGTCAGCGATACAACAGAAATGAACAGCGACATATATTCATGTGAGCAGTGAGCCACGTTTATTCACACAACAGAGTTAAAAATATCAAAATCGAAAGATACAAGTAATGGAGATTTGCTTCCGCTTTTACATTTAGCTACTGTCGCGACGCCATGAGTATTGTTTGTAGTTTGTCCACGCGCCGTCCGAATTCTCATCTGCCGGGAAATGCTTCTGTTATGAAGTATTGCATTTATATTGAATTTTGTTTGGATTTCACAACACACAGCGATCACTCTGGGCAGTTTTTTTGGGGAGGAGCACTGAAAGCCCTTCGATATTTATTGTCATAACTCTAATGTTAATGAACGTGGCTCACTTCTCGCATGATCCATGTCTCTTATTGACATGCTTTGACCGCAAATAACACAAATACAATGTAACAGAACACAAAACGGCAAGCACAAGCGACACTCCAACTTGTTGTTGTGTGTTCCTTTACTTTGTGTTTGTGTTATTTGTGGCCAAAGCATGTCATTAAGCAAGTACCAACTAGGCCAACAATCATTAGTGTTACAATACATGTCACTGTTCGTTTCTGTTGTGTCACTGACTGATCGGCTAGTAGTTCTCACCACGTTTAAAGATCCATATTTCTAATTTACGAAAGTACCCGGCACAAACGTGCAGTGTCGCCAAATTCACAATAACGAGCGCAGAAGTGGCTTCTTCAGCCTGCACAGCGTGGCGCGATCATTCTAGAACCCACCTGCTAATTCGAACGAGGCGTCAATCAAACAAATTTATAGTTTTCTTGAAGTTCGAATTTGTGAGATTTCACTGTAGTTGAAATCACTTACTTCACTTTTTGTGTAACGCGTGGAACTCTAGTTTCAAAAGAATAGCACAAAATAAAGTTTTTAAGTTTCCAACTTAGCTGAAGACTCGCATAATACAATGCATATCTGAGGGTGCAACTTTCTCTCAAGGAGGCCCAGAAGCAAATCTGTGGGAGAGCCTCCGACCAGAAGTGTAAAAATAATATATATAATAAGCACAGGGTAGAAATTGGAGACGCATTGACAGATATAACTAAGAAAAAATTATTGAAGCAAGCTCAGGAAACAAAAAGCCAGCTAATAGACGATTACTGCTATAAAAACGGGTATTTTAGAAAACAGAATGAAAAAAAAACTTGTTCAAACATCAGCAAAGGTACTGCAAAAACGGAGTGGTATACTAATGAAGTAATGAAAGCATGCATGTATATTCTCAATGATGATCAAAACTGGTTTGAAGACAACGTTTTTGAGTCAGGTTTTAGTGTTCGAAATAGAAATTCCGCACAAACTGTCATTTAGCATCCTATGTGTCACATTGACTTTCGGTAGCAGATAACGCTTTGGCTGAGCAAACTTGGTCGTATTGTAATTAATCAATTGCTGAATCGGAAAGGCGTCAACAGAAACTTGGTGGCTGAAGGTTTCATGCGGGAAGACCATCAAAACTAATCCATTAATTTATTTGTTTATTTTTGTTACCCTCAATCGCCGAAGCAATGCAGAGGGTAGCGGGGTTACAAAATGAAAAATACAAAACAACAAAACAAGACCTCCTATATATGAACAAGACTAAAGCAAAATAACATCTGTATTCAGCGAAACGGAACAAAACTTAAACGTAAAAAAAGAAAATAGAAGTAAGAGAATCACAAAGAGAAAACGGTGAATGTGGTTGAGTTATACAATACTAGCAAAAAAATGTAAAATTAAAAGAAGTGACACAAAAAATAAGAAAATCAAGAACCAGCTGGAAAACGGCGGCATGTTGATACGTATAGACAGAAAGTCATGCATGAGGAGGGGAAGTAGATGAGATGACTAGGGAGAGCTATCGGGAAGTGGGTGAGCTGATAAAGAATGATGAAAGAGGGGGTGATCAGAGATCGAAACGATGTCACCTGGTAGATGATTCTAATCGTTTGATGTGACCGGTATGAAGGAGCAAGAAAATGTGTTTGTGTAGCAGAATGTACCTTCAACCTTCTGTTTGTGGTCAATGTGAGATGAATGGGCATAATGAGCGCACTACGCAGGGCTGGATGATGGTAGGTCTTATGGAAAAGGCAAATGCGGAAGTACTTCCAACGTAGTTATAAAGGTGGCAGTAACAAATGGTGTTTCAGTATGCATTTCATTAAGCTGTTACGCCTGATTTACGATGGTAGTCCGATAGAATAGAACGTGCAGCGTTATTTTGAATTAGCTCAAGATACCTGCACAGGTTTTCGGGGTGAGGGTTCCATATTGCAGCAACGTACTCCAATTGAAAGTGCACAAGGGTTTTATAAAAAAGCATCTTGAGTGAAAGTGGGACTCTGCCAAGTGATTCTTGAAGAGAAAAGAAGAGAAAAGTGAGGCCCGCAACTGTCTGCACCAGAGTGCGACACCTCAACAGTAGCTCGCAAAGGATGGGGATGAGGAGGGACTAAAAGGATATTATTAAAGGTATATAGAGAAAGAGGGGGAAGGAAAGAGCATGGCGCAGGGACAGCGACACCCAGTAGCAAGGAGAAGATAGGAAAGATGTACACGGTCGCAGGAGTCCGAGGACGGGGCAGCAGTCAGCGAGAGCTCTTGTCGGCGGCAGGAGATGTCGTAGGGCGAGCCGGTGGGCCAGAGCTGTGCTGTCGTCAGAGATGGCGGGGGCACAACCGGTCGGCATGAATTCCCGAGAGCGAGTCTCGGGATTTACTAAAATAATGACGTATGTATTCCAATGTACTGCTAGCATTGTTCGTGATGACGTTAAAATGAGCATTCCAAGTTAGATTTAAATAAATGGTAACGCCTAAGTACTTGTATGACGATACTTCGTCAAGATAAACATCACCCAGTTTGTATGTTGCTGTATCGGAAAGGCGTCAACAGAAACTTGGTGGCTGATGACTTCATGTAGCAGGACCTTCAGACTAGCTTTGTATGCGCCAAAAACAGGTAATACACTCCATTTCAAAAATAGAGGCCTGGATGATGGACTGGATAAAGTTCAGAAGCTTAAGTGCGTGTTTCTGGATGCTAACGAAACTGTATATTTGAACGTAATAAGTACTTCTCTAATTGGTAACACATTATTTGATAAGTATATATACTTATCAAGATAGGTAGGCAAGATAGCGTTGAATGCCTACCTATCTACCCATCATCAGCAATGTTATTAGCGTTGCCTGAATTGACGCTTATACTCTGTGGGGTCTCGATGTGACAAGCGAGCGCCACGCTCTTGGAGTCAACAGACACAGTAGACACGATCGGAACAAACGAAACAACACATAATTACTTATTTAACTGATTTTAGGAACGGTGATATCGTCAGCCGAATTACTATAACATCAATCATGATCAACACGCTAACACATCCTTACACAATATTAAACAATACTCAACAACTTGTCAAACAAGGCGATGTTGCTAACGCCTGACTCATCACAAGGGCCCCGGGCAGACGGCCCGTGGTGCTGTGCACGGGGGTCCCACTGCGAAAGATAACCGTTCGCGCCCCACGCCGCCAGCCAGAGAGACCAGCTTATTTCTCGCGTGCTGCCACCAAGGCTTGCCACCAGGTGTCGCTGCCGGCGCTAACATTTTCGAACCGTGATGATCTGATGGTGGTCATAAACGCTCACAAGCACAACGCCACCTACCACCCAATAGCTGTGACCCCAAAACACGGCTTCTGCGCGTTACACGTTGACCACGCGGCGCAAGCAACTTTACAGGGGTTGTCAGCACCCTCACAACTCACGTCTACTCAAATGTATTCCAAAGCAGTATCGATCATGACGGCATCACGGGCCGTCTGCGGTGGGCCCACGTTGTGAGTCAGGCGTTAGCGACATCGCCTTATTTGTCTTGTGGTTGAGTGTTGCTTAATATTGTTTAAGAATTTCTTAGCGTGTTGATCACGATGGATGTTATAATTCGGCTGACGATATCATCGGTCAAAAGCAGTTAAACAAATGTGTATTGTTTGGTTTGTTTCGACCTCGTGTGCTTTGTTCGTTCATCCAAGAGCGTGGTGGTGGCCCTCGCCAATTAAAGACCCTACACTGGCACCCAACGTGGGGCTCTTGGAGTATCGGACGACAGTTTTCACGGTTTGGTACGAGCTTTTGTTAGAGCCGGGGTAGAGTAGGCCTAGAGGGACTTCTTTGCTAGCGTCGGCGGTGTGCTTTGTTGAGAGCGAGGAGATTGGTTTTTGTAACGTGTTTGTACTTCTTGGCACTTGAGTTATTTTTTTTCTGTTCGCAAGTGCTTTTGTTGTTGTTGTGGTTGGTTTTTAAGAGCTGAATACGAGAGCCATGCGGTCTGCATCCTGGGGTGAGCAAAGCTTAGAGCACGTGGATTGTAGGCCAGGCCCGAAGCGAGTGAATACGGAAGCCTCGTGGGTTGTCCAATTTTCTGTAAATAGCTTCTTTTATTTTTGGGGCTCAGGGAGCCGGGCGTCGTTGCCGTCTGGTATTGCGGCTCCATGCCGGAGCGTAGTGACACCGTCCGGGACGGTGGACGCCGATCGCTCTGTGAGCTGCTGTGTGCGGCAAGCGATAGCACCACCTTACAGAGTGGATGTCTCCTTGCGGTTGCCTCTTCTGCGCCTAGGCTGGGTGCTGGGTGGATGCCAGTCGTTTGTTAAGCGACTCATTAGGCCTAAGGATCTGCGCAGCCGCCTGTCGCACGTGGCACAACTGGATGCATCGTGGCGTTGAGGTGTTACACTCTGCTTCCCTCACTTTTTTTATCTTGCGATGCACGAGTTATGAAACGTGATTTTTGTTTTATTTTGATGGGCATCTCGGCCGCCGCCGATGTATTAGCTAGCAGTACTGACCATCGTACCACGTGGGCGAAAAGCCCAAAGCTCCCTTTGCTAGGCCCTGCTCCATTGTTTCTGTCGAGTGTTTTGGAATGTACGCAGCGGGAGTGATGTAATCCATGGCTGGCTGTCTTCTGCACATCGTCAGCTCAGCTGGCAAGGAATGCGGTCGTAAGGTCGGGCGATGGACATGCCTGGGACCTGCGCAACTGCCTGCAGTACGACGCCCTCGTTAGTACTGGAAGCAACCAGAAGACGTCTCGGTGCGAGTGACGGATCATCGCGCCGATGGCAACGTTGCTGTTGCGGGACCGGTACTGAGGTGAAGTCGTCGAGCCGGACAGTGCAGCAGTGTCGACCGGCGGCGGTGTCGTGGTGCACGGACATTATGAAGGGACATGTGTTGTCGTTTTTTTGTTGTTATAGCTTGTGCAGCTCATTTCTTTGTTTTTCGGGATATAATTTGAATTAAGGTTGGGAGAATGTGGGGGTGCTGACACCCCCTGTAAATTTGTTTGCGTCGCGTGGCGCACATGTCTCGCACAAAAGTCGTATTTCGGGGGTGACCACTATCGAGCGATAGGTGGTGTTGTGTTCGTGAGTGGTGATCACCACTATCATCATCATGGTTGGTAGAGCAGTAGCGCCGGCGGAATGATTCATTGGAGGTACGACGTCACAATTCACTGGTTCTGTGTTACGCTACGCCAGGGATTCGGATGGCCGTGTTCTGTCGGTAGATCTTGACTCTGGTGTTAGAATTGTGAATGTTTACGCTCCAGCGCAGTACGGACAGCAGAAAGATTTTTTAATTCCTTAGATTCCTGTCTAGTTGGACCCTCCTACGTCATTTTAGTAGGCGACTTCAACAGTGTTTTAGAACAGGCGGATCGTGTTTCCCTCAGAGGAACTCCGATAGAAACGGTGACCTAGAGTTGCGGGAGCTTGTTAACGAGCTGGGACTTGTAGATGCTTGGCGGTCCCTTCGCTCCCTCCAGTCAGGAATGACTTGGTAGGGAAGGGGGAGCCAGTCGAGGATCGATCGCTTTTATGTCTCGCCCTCGCTTGCTCCTAGCATGCACTCTAGCTGGCTGTGTTCTTCCACTTTGAGCGACCATAGCCTCCTTGCATTGAGATTCGCCGACTCCAGTTTAGTGCCATGGGGCAAGAGACCGCGGCGTTTAAACCCGCTGCTCCTTAAAGATAAGGACGCTACAAAAGATGTAGAAGGTTTTCTTGTCAGTTCTATCTTGACGATCAGAAGTAAGCGGAACGAATGGGGCTTGGTGCCGCAGAAATGTTCTTCGTAGACTCTTAGCTAGGAAGAGTTCAGCGTTAATTTCTTTGGTCGATCCAAACACAGGCAGTTTAGTGGAAACGCAGGTCGAAGTATTAGAGGTGGCAAGGCAATTATACAAGAACCTTTACGCCGAACCACCTCCCACTTCGTAATCGTTTCCTTTCACTAAGACTTACGAGGACTTTGATATTTTAGACACTGCTCTCGTCGAAGAGGAGGTGTTTGGAGCTCTTAAATCTATGAACCGTAATTGTAACCCAGGTTCAGATGGATTGACAGTCGAGTTTTACGTCAAGTTATGGAAAGTATTGGGCGGGGGCCTTTTACCACATTGGCAAACAGGACCTCTCCATGAGGGGACCATGTCAGCAACTCAAAGGGAAGGGCGGATCGCTCTCCTGTGCAAGGATGAGATGAGACGCACTGACATGAGAGCCTGGCGGCCCATCACCCTTTCAAACTGCGACTACAAGCTCTCTACAAGCTGTCCGTTCGACTCATTCCAGTACTTAGTACTGTTTTGGGGCCGTACCAGGCGTGTTGTGTCCAAAGCAGATCTTGCCAACTTCATGATTTTGCTATTAGGGACCTCATAGAATGGTCGAATTTACGCACCCTTCATGGAATTTTTTGTTCTTTTTGTCACGCAGTTTATTCACGTACAGACCTACTGGAAGGCCGAGGAACGCCAGAAGAGCGAGGAACGCCAACAGGCCGAAAACACAAAACAAACGCAAGCTCGGGTCGCGCGTGCGCCAACGCTGTGGCTTGCCGTTTCATGCTGCTTCGTCGTCGTTCGCATAGTTCCCTACATTGGCCCCCGGTGAATAGCGTAGCCAACCTGGCGACTTAAGGCGTAGTCACTATAGCGGGGTCGTAATACGGCTTCAGGCGACTCACATGCACAATTTCTCGGCCACGACGGCGTAAGTCATGAGACTGTGTCAATGGCTCAATCTCATAATTGACGGGTGACGTACGGGCGAGAATGCGGTAGGGCCCGTGGTATCGTGCCAGTAATTTCGACGAAAGGCCAGGAGTGCTCGGTGGAACCCAGAGCCAAACGAGAGCACCAGTCGTGAAAGTGGAGAGATGTCGGCCGGTGTCAAGCCGTAGCTTCTGGTGGCCTTGGTCCTCGGTTGTCAGAGAACGGGCCAATCGTCTGCAATCTTCTGCGTACCTGGCAACATCAGAAATTGCAGTGTACTCAGAGGAGTCGGGCGTGTATGGGAGGATAGTGTCCAGCGTGCACGATGGTTCACGTCCGTACAACAGAAAGAAAGGAGAGAATCCTGTTGTCGCGTGCGTAGCGGTGTTATACGCATACGTGACGAATGGAAGCGAAACCACGGGCGAAACCACGGGCGAAACAGATGGGCCTATTATCTGGCGTCCTCCAAGCGTCTGAGCGACGGTAAAATGGAGCTGGAGATCTCGCGTAGGGATACGGCGCCGCAATTGGGGTTGTAGGCACGACATAGGGTGGCGTGGCAGGTTGAGCATACGGCATACGCTGTTGCGTAGGCCGAGCAGCGACGGCGGCGTACGTGAGAGGCGTTGTGACTGGTGGTTGCTGATGCACCGGCGGAAGGGCTTCAGCGACTTGGGTCCGAATGACGTGTTGGAGGTCCGGTGCCAAAGCTTGCGTGGGCTCATGTGTCAGTGGCAGCAGTGACAGCTGGCGCGCTACCTCTTCGCGGACGAAGTCCTTGATTGTCGAAAGCAGCGGCCGCTGGTCGGTAGGATGGGCAGCTAGGTGCAAGCTTGCGAGCGTGTCTGGCGTCGTGATGGCTTGACGAGCAATTGCGCGCTGCCTACGCAATTCATCGAAGCTTTGACAGAGGGAAACGAGGACAGCAATGGTGGGGGGATTTCTCGCGAGCAACATTTGAAAGGCGCCGTCGTCAATGCCTTTCAATATGTGCCTGATGTTTTTTTCCTTCCTCAGGCATGGTAGAGTTGATGCGGTTGCATAGATTGCGACACATCTTCCAATGTAGCCCGTGTGAGGTCTCGCCTGTGTTGTTGCGGCACCGGTGACGGTACAACGGTGCTCGGCTTGTAAGCTTGCGTGCCGGCAGGTCGTCCAAAGACGGTCCGTAATAGCCGTCTTAAATGCAGACCACGTAGTAATGTCAGCTTGCGTGGTTATTAACCACGTTGCGCGGTGTCCGCAAGGTAGAATGTGACGTAGCCAAGCTTACTTGGGTCGTCCCATTTGTTACTTGCGCGCCGACTTTGTCGTACCTCGCCAACCAATCTTCGACGTCCGACTCAGTGGAGCCCGTGAAGATAGGAGGGTCTCGTTGAGGATACACGGCCCGCAAGTGACATGGACGGTCGAAGGTCCCACCTGGAGAGGCGTTCTCGGTGGCCATGGTCGTGGTCACGTAGAGGGGGAAGCTTACGGGAGCGAAGTTCCAGGTTGGTACGGGAGTCCACACACCTCCACCAGATGTCACGCAGTTTATTCACGTACAGACCTACTGGAAGGCCGAGGAACGCCAGAAGAGCGAGGAACGCCAACAGGCCGAAAACACAAAACAAACGCAAGCTCGGGGTCGCGCGTGCGCCAACGCTGTGGCTTGCCGTTTCATGCTGCTTCGGCGTCGTCGCATAGTTCCCTACATTTTGATCAAGAGAAGGCGTTTGATATTATCAGTCATAAGTACCTCTTCAAAATTTTAAAGCAGGCGGGCTTCAGTTCCAAGTTCATTAGCATTCACGGTCCTGCAGCTCTTGCGGTGGGTTCGTTCACATGGCGTGTTGCAAAACTTGAATGGTATGGCACGATTGCATGGCGAACACAAGCGACAGTCTCTAACATGAAAATCATGACATGCGTGTCATGTAACAACATGACTGCATGCCACGCTCATGATGCGCTCACGGTAGCGTCACATATACCAAATTTGGTATTACAGTACGTGAAAGGATGACGAAGCTATGTGACTGGTGAAAACGTGATAATCATGAGATGCGTGTCATGTAACAATATGACTGCATGCCATGCTCGTGATACGCTTGTGGTCGTTCCATTAGCTTCACTTATACCAAATTTGGTATTACGGGACGTGAATGAATGACGAAGGTATGATACTGGTGCCAACACGATAAACATGAGATACGTGTCATGTAATAACATGACTACATGCTACGCTCATGATGCGCTCGCAGCCGTTTCCCTAGCTTCACATGTACCAAACTCGGTAATACGTGACACGAACGGACGACATAGGCAAATGACACATCCAAACATGATAATCACGACATGCGTGTCATCTAACAAGAGGACTACATGCCACACTCATGATGCGCTCACGGCCGTTTCGAAAGCTTCATATATGCGAAATTTGGTATTACGTGACGCCAACCAACATTTCTCATTCGTGCTTCGCATATCATTGATTCCCACTGTACGTGGGATCTGCCAATTTTTATTTGAGACAAATTTTTGAATTCCGAAACATAATCGTAGAGATTCTCGTTCTAGAAGAACCAGTGGTCTCAGTTTGTATGCAGGCGCACCAAAAAACGAGACGCAACCGAACTCTAAAATCGGGCGTATATACAAGCAGTAAATCATGATGACAACATCACGGAGTTAACGTCAACGCTTGTTGCCGAGTCTACGAAGCATCGCTATCGCAAATGTTGAATTTGCAGCCATATTTTCTGCATGCGTACTTCAATTGCGTTATCAGTATATTAATGACCCCTAATACTTGACAGATTCCACCTTGGGGATAACGTCTTGCCAATAAAGTGAAGCGATACAGACTGGAACACTCAGAGGAAAAACCAACATTGCACTATTTTTTTCGACATTCAGCGATAAGTTTATATTTTCTAACCACGTTTCCAGAACGTTCATACACGTCTGATGACTTTCATAAAGTGAATGTATATCTACACCTGTAGCAAAAAACGCGATATAATTGGCATACACATACACTTGCACGTCCATTTCAACAGGAATAGAGTCTAGTAAAATAATAAATAGTAGGGGTGATAACACTGATCCTTGTGGGAGGCCTCTAGTTTGTACCTTAAAGAAGACAAACCAGATTCAGAACAATAAAATCCTCTGTCGTATAAGAAGAAACCTACTCATGCGATATAGTGCCCTATTTATTCAAATGTTACGCGAGTTTTTTTTTTTATCACAGATGGAGGGCACCTAACAGCAGCAGTAACAACGGGTAACGTCAACATCAAGAAGGACGAGGGGATATATCGGTGGCAATAGCAAAAATATCCTTCGATGAAACAACCCTTTTATTTCCATTATGTGGATTGTGCTTAATATTCAGTGCGGGTGAGAATTACCAGCCGTATTGCTTGAACGAAAACAAATGTTCGCGATGACCCATTGAGACCCTTGTTCCTGTTCAGTGTTTTAAAGACAGAATAAAAGCATGCTTGTGCAAACATTGGCTCAATCGCATGCTACCACAAAGTTTCACACTCAAGCTACCATGCTGAGTTGTATTTTCTAAACCGTCAATCAATAATGGCAGCAACCGTATTTTAAAGCACTAATATTGTGGTGAAGTCCGTGAAATGTGGTATGCCAATCATGTAGAATAAATGTGATTTTGTACATTCGCAGGGGTACAGAACGTAGCAACATTGTTTTATACTACACTTGTACCTTCTCTTGAAAGGGTTCTTCGCGACGCAGTCTTTGAAATACTCTTCCGTCATTTTCTACGGCATTCGTGAGAGACCAAAGAGTGCGGTGCAAACACTGGGATATCGAAATTTCAGCCACACACACCGCACACCTTAGGATTACCTGCATGAGCCAAAACCGCACAAAGAAATCAAAGAGGTCGAACTGAACAGGGTCGGCTCAAAGTAGGTGTGAGCAGTCAGAATGGTCATCGCGGAGAACTTCGCCCTCTCGAAGAGCGTTGGAGAACCTCCTCAGTGGCCGATACAGTGCCACATCTTTACGCATTTGGAAATCCCTTAGGTGCTGCCTGTAGTGTTCCTTGAACACTTGGACTTCTCGGACTCAATCTCGCGACTGGCACGGATATGCAAGCGTGCTGTACGTAGCAGATCCGATCGTGCTCATAGCACAGTGAAGGCAGTCGATGATACCGTACCTGAACAGTTCCTTCGGCTCGTGACGTTTGAATGCCGCTGTAGCTTGGACATCAGTGAGCCCGCCGGTGCGGTGCTCTGTTTCAGTTCTTGTTCAATGGCAGTGTTTAAAGTAACCACATGGTGCGACCTCATGTCTGTCTAGGGCATCTTCCAACTTTTGCAGCGTGTCTACTCGGTCACCGGGAGCTTTGGCTGTTTCTTCGACGTCATCTCACTGTGAAAGTAGGAGGACAGTGGAAGTATCGCAAGAAACTACAGGCAATACAGTACCAATCCTGTTATTGCTCGGCGTGACACGTTGCTCGGGATGGGAGCAGAAATTGCTAGAAGGGAAGCTAGAAGTGGCGTGACTGAGGTGGTGATTCTCTGAAAGGGTGGCAGCTGACAGTCCTCTAATTTAGACAGAACTAGTGCGAGGACCACATGTTGCGCTATGGTAGACGCGAAACATTGGCCAGTAATCATGCACCACTTGCGAAAGCATGGCAACATGGTAATCATTGATCCTAGAAAAGAAGGTCTCCTGAACAATCTCAACACACGGAATGTCCGCAAAGAGAACACTTTCCGCGTCAAGTACGCTCGCGTGAAAGATGACGTCCCAGTCATGATGGTGTAAAGCCCTATCAAGTTCGCCTCCAAACTTCGAAAGAAGTCGAACGTCGACAGTACCATTTACTTGATGCAGACACTGCAGAATGAAGTGTATATTCTCGTGGTCACAGGAGTCTTTGCCACTGCTATAGTAAGTGCCGACAATGCAGATTACAGTCAAATGCTTTCCAGAAAGGTGTTTTATGTCTGGAGTCACTATCCGCAACATTGAGCACATTTCTTCTGCTGACTGGTTATGGTTAACCGATGACGTGAGAGGCCACCCGGCAGTTTTTATGTGAACGCCCTTCATTTCCAGAACTCTAAAATCCTGGCAAAGTGACAGACTCAGAGGAGTATTCTTGGCGTTGGAAAAGTTTGCAGGGTAAAACTTTGCACAGAGCCACAATGCGCATACCCTCGTGGGCTACGCTGATTGCAGGGTCACTCCCATGCTTTCGATAGTACATTTCGGAGCGCAGCCAACCAATACTTTTCTTTTGGCTTGCATTATGTTCTTCGGCAAATAGGCTCTGACACCCCTCTCCGTAAGGAGCCAAGTAGTCACCGTTCCTTTGAATAGGTGCGAAAACATCGCACGACAGTTTTTTCCATTGCTTGTTGGAGGACACCAGAATCACATCGGCTCCTTTTGTGGACAGTGACGAAAGCGTAGCAACGTCCTGTTCGTTCGTTCTAATTGCACTGGCGATGTAAAAGAGCGTACCAACGATTACGAGAAGTATTTTAATTAACATAATCAGTGACGCCGGCTAGTTGGTTCTAGCGGTTGCGCCTATACTGATGATTACACCCTTACGCGTAGGTCACTTGCGTTGCGTTCTCCGAAGTTCAAAGTGGTTGCAGTGCTGATTTTTTTTTTCGAAGGCTGACATCTTTAACTCCGACCAAGTTATCTCTGAGCGTTTCCCGTTGCGACTTGTACCGCCGAGAACCCTCAAACAACAGATCCTTTAGAGGCGTGCAACTGCAGTCGGTTTCATTTTAAGTTTGTCACAGATCAATTTGTGCTTTTAAAAGAACTTGGATCATCTTTTCGCGTTTTAGAGCTATATTACTGTTTACGAAAAATCGGCCATTTAAGTGCCTCAGTTAGAAAACTGCTACATGGACCATTTTTTTTATTCGAACTTTAAAGATGAGATATGTACCTCAAAGCCAATTGTTTTGTGACTCCACATCAAAACACGGAAGACAAAAACGGTCGTTACTTATACAGATTCGCGACTGTAATATACGATCACGTTGCTGCATGCAGGCTGTACTCAAACGCCTGCCAGTGTAGAAGAAAACTGTCATATGCAGGGACGATTTCGCTTCGTCGCAATTGGGTTTCTGGACATGTTTTGTATTCAAATATGACTAATCAATGTCGACTTTTTAGACGGGTTTTAGAACACAAAATAAATGAAATTAACTCTGAAAGAGGCTCCAATGTTTGTTTTCCGGCATTTCTTTTCCTGTTCTTTTTTTACGACTGACAGTCGAGATCTAATCTATCATGTTAAACAAGCTTTAGTATGGAGAAAAACGAAATTTCAGCCCATGTTAGGTTTTTTTAGCGAGTATACTCCGAGTAATCTTACTACCTGAATAAGTTTTTGGGTAATTTCAGGAAGTTATCTTACAGCTCAGAGTTGTTTATGGGTGTCGTAGTAATGCATATTCACGTCAATAACTCGACTCTTGCAACTATATTCCGTAGTGAAGCAAAAAAAAAACAAGGAGTACCAATGAGCCATGATCGAATATAATCAAGTTTGAAAGAATGTCGTAGTGTGTTTAGAAAAAGGTGTTGACGATTCTGAGTACGCAGTACTCTACTATGGGAGAGCATAAAGCCGTCCGTGGGCCTCAAACCAGTAACATCGAACTTCTGGAGTGTTACAACCGAGCTTGGTTGAAGAACTCTTTGGTGAGTCCGAGTGTCTATGGCACACCCTCAGGGAAACATACCCACAGACGTACACACAACCGCAGGAAAAGGCTACGCTGCTAAGTTGAAGACGTAAAACTGGACTGACACAGGGAAAGAGCATCTATCAACTTGCCTTAATTGCAAAAAAAATAGCCAAAAAATGTGGAGTGTTATGTATGTTGCTCCACCCCCTTTTTTTGGCTTTTTTTTTTCAGTAAACGCCAGTTGTTAGATGCGCTTTTTCCTGTGCCAGTCCAGTTTTTCGTCCTCAACTTAGCAGTGCAGCTTTTTCCTGCAGTATGTTCTACCTAGCCCCCACACAAGCTTTCTCCACACACAACCATTGGGAAGTCCCGCAGTGGAGGTCTAGTGGCTGAGGTACTCGGCTGCTGACCCGCAGGTCGCGAGGTAGAGTCCCGGCTGCGGCAGCTGCATTTTCGATGAAGGCCGGAATGCTATAAGCCTGTGTGCCCAGTTTTGGGTGCACGTTAAAGAGGACCAGGCGGTCGAAATTCCCGGAGCCCTCTACTACGGCGTTTCTCATAATCATGTGGTGGTTTGGCACATCAAACCCAACATATCAATCAATCAACAACCACTGCGAAGTAAAACGGCACACCGAATGACTGCTTGCCTTTGTTTTTGTTTTCTTTATTGCCACACATGGTGTTCGCCATGTTTTATGTTGCCAGCCAGCGTATTGCACATGTAGATACTGCCTTGCGCAATTCAAGCCAAAATGTCGCATAGAGCATTCTAGATAGTTTTCAGAACATCTGTTTGGCTTGAGCACGCACACGCGAATAGCTGGTTTATTCAGGAACAAACTCGGTGACCAGCGATAATGCTCGAATATTTGATGACGCGTGTATAAATTCCGACATGTTTGCAGCGAACAAAATTATCGACGGCTGACGCTCATTGTAAAGTATGTTTTGCTCGGCTCTCACTTTCGGTTACACGGCCACAAGTTCAGCCAAATAAAGTTCCACGGGTTTGGCTTTTGACATGCCGACTTCTACCTTCGTCAGCGTCAAGGCCACGTGAACATATACGGTCGAAATAATCCAATATTCCCCCATAAACTTGCTTCGCGTGAGCTGATCAATCAAACAAGGACATCACATCTTTCTCACAGTCCGTCTTGGCACACACATCGCACTTTGGCGATAGTTTCCATCAAACACTAATTAACAGATTGAATTGTAACGTCAGAGTACCAAACAACTGGTGCCATACCGAAGGCAGATCAAGTAAAAAAGATAACATCAAAATGTTGGACATCACTTTAAAAGGTAAACAGAAAAGGATAAACTATCAAACAAAAACGAATTTCTTGTGGAATAAAAGGTTAATCTGTCTGTCTTTACATCCTCTGAAAACGTCCCTAAAGAAAATTGCATCATTAGAATTAGTATCTACATGTATAATGATTTCCGGTTTATTGCACAGGAAACAACGCCATCTCTCTTACAGGCCCATTTTCACTAGCAAGACTCTGGTTTGTAGCTGGAAGAAGAAAATATTTGCTTTAAAAGGCCCGTAAGCCAGCTTCGATATTTTTTCAAGGATTCAAGACACGGTTGCAGAAGTCCGAGGACGGGGCATCACTGGCGATAGCTCTTGTCGGCGAGCAAAGATGGCGTAGAGCTAATCCAGTCGGCCAGGGCTACGCTGTCATCGTCGTAGGGGATCGGTGACAGGAGGTGGCGTAGGACCAACCCAGTCGGCCAGAGCTACGCTGTCGTCGGAGATCGCGAGGGCTCTACCGGTCGGCACGGAATCCAGCGAGCGAGTTCCTTTTCCAGCATTTCAGGTAAACGCGCGCATCGTGTGCAGAATGCCGTCCCGATCAACGATTCTACACGTGGCAGCGCTACGAGCCGCCGGCGCGCCACAAATTCCCAGAAACAATCCCTCCTCCTTTTCGGGCCTTTCGGGCCTCCGCGTGACGTGCCGTGCTACATCTCTGAAGCGCCGAGTCCCATGTGCCAAATATGATGCGACTAGTCGACCAAAAACCGACGACTTCCAGCCAGTCTGCAAGCAGCTGTCCGCGCTGCTTGTTGTTGTTCGTCGTGTTGCCCGCGTGCGTGTAACACGTGCGGGGCACGGCTTGTCCCCGCACGGGTTTATCGCGTTGAAAATCCTTTGAAGGCGTGCATGCAACGCAGGTTCCATACCGGCTCAATTACGGCAGCCACGGTTCGCCAACAAGCACGCAACTGACGGAGACGACAGCATCGCAGCCACCGGAAGTGGACAGTGTTTAAAGCAGCGCGTCAGCGATGACATATGCCACGCGAGATCGGGAGGGGCGCTCGCCGAGAGGGCAAAGCGGCGTGGAAGAGCATACCAGCGGAGGGAAGCGTAGGAAAGAGCGAAATGTGTGTTCGTCACGGTTTCGATAATCAAACACGTCTAACTCCGCTATTACTGCACCGTTTCGAAAAATTCTCTCGACTCCGTGTTCATCGTACACCCGTGCACAATTTCCCCACCACAACTGAATTTAGACCTCTGGGGTGGTTTACCGGCCCTTTAAGTGATTTCCACATGTACTAAACACGTTTTAGTAAGTCTT
This sequence comes from Rhipicephalus microplus, assembly GCF_013339725.1. Classification (NCBI taxonomy): domain Eukaryota; kingdom Metazoa; phylum Arthropoda; class Arachnida; order Ixodida; family Ixodidae; genus Rhipicephalus; species Rhipicephalus microplus. Next base: position 46,626 of record NW_023611509.1, on the reverse strand, counting down.
GCCTGTGTGCTTTTTAAAACATTAACTGATCGACAGGTACAGGAAATACGTTCTCAATCACATTTGTCGCAAGTCGTTCTCCTTCTAGGTTAGATAAGTACTCCATATTGTTAAGGTTCGGAAGGAAGGTCGCTGGAGGATACGAAAACAAAAAACAGGTTTATGACACTATTTACGCTTATTTACAGCAAAGAAAGGTTAGTGGTTTCACAAACCACGAGCGTGGTGGATGAACCGTTACGTAGTTCAGAGCGACGTCCAGCACTCTGCGGCGTCGTTTTAAGCCCTGTCGGGCTCCCCCTCTCCGAGTGGAACACCAATCACACACACACAATAGGTGAGTGGGACGAGCATGTACGGTTCACGTGAACGTCCAATTTTTGAGTTGTGAACACTGCACTGCAAGGTGGCGCCAGCAGGGCTCTTCCTCGTCGTGTGTGTGCCGCTAGTCGAGAGTTCCCACGATCCTGGCAGCATACTTCAAAGGGTCCGCCGCACAGCTCGTCCAATTAGCGGGGCGATCTGCGGTGGCCGCCGCGGTCTCTTCCAGGAAGACGCCGTCCCTGTTGTCCTCTTTCGTCGTGGCGTCGCGGCGACACGACGTCTCATCCTCCGGCCAGCAGGAACAATGCCTGGCGGGCATAGGCAGTCGGCCGGTCGGCTACTTGACTGAGGATTAAAAGAGCGCCGCTCCGCCGTCAGCTCTGGCGCCGGTCACGCCAGCTTCCCCGTCGCCTGATGAGTCGCCGAGGGCATCAGTCACCGCTTCTGCTCGAAGAGACGACAAAAGGGTCCGCATTTAAAAGACGCGAACTCGCCTTTGCTCGCCGCATGGTCTGGATAATTGCTCAAATCTTCGACAGCGTCTGTCAGACTGGGCGCCGAAGGGATTGAGAGCCTCTCCAGTGGACCGGCTTACGCACCATGGCGTCTGCCCAGATGAATTTCCAGGCCAAACTTAACAATATTAAACCTTCCGTTGGGGAACAATTAAGCAACACACCTTCGCAGAAAAACGGTGACAAGATTCGTCGCCATCCGGCGCTTCCTTGGTTTGTGCGCCTACTATCGGCAGTTCATTAATGGCTTTTCACAGATAGCAGAACCTCTGAATCGTCTCACAAGGGACGACACGCCATTTGTCTGGCAAAACGATCAACAAGCAGCTTTTGATGAGCAGCGACAGCGCATGCAATGAGCGCCCGTTCTCGCTCATTTCGACGATGAGGCTGACACGGAGGTCCACACCGACGCTAGTAACATTGGGCTCGGTGCAGCGCTCGTTTAGCGTCAAGAGGACATCGAAAAAGTGATAGCCTACGCCAGCCGCTCTATATTCCGTGCCGAGGTGATTTATTCCACTATGGAGAAAGAGTGCCTCGCAGTCGTGCGGGCAATCACCAAGTTTTGCCCGTACCTTTGTGGTCATCCTTTCAAGATAGTAACGGACTACCACGCCCTCCGTTGGTTGGCAAGCCTGCACGACCCTTCAGGACGGCTAGCGCGGTGGCGCATGCGGACGCAGGAATTTGACGTCACCATCGTCCATAAGCCCGGCCAAAAGCATGAAGACGCTGACACACTGTCACGCGCACCCCTTCATGTAGCCAGTCAGGAAGCAGAGGAAGACGAAAACTTCCTGGGGCGCCATTAGCTCATCAGACTTCAGCAAACGGCAGCGAGATGACGCAGACATTCGTCCAATCATCGATCATTTAGAGGGCCAGGGCGCAATAATACCACGTCATTTATCCCGCTCGTTGACCTCATTATGCCTGCGAGACAGTGTGCTGTACAAGAAGAACGCTCGTTCGAACAACCATGCTTACCTCCTGGTGGTTCCTCGAGACATGCGAGACGACGTCCTCTCCGCTTGCCATGACGAACCAACATCCGGTCATCTGGGCTACTCAAGGACACTTGCCAGAGTGAGCGAGAGGTGCTATTAGCCAGGACTTTCGGCAAGCGTCAAGAAGTACGTCAAGAGCTGTTGGGAATGTCAGCGCCGAAAGCAACCATCTGTTAAGTCAGCTGGTTTGCTTCAGCCCATTGAAGCACCTTGCCCGCCGTTCTACCAAGTCGGCATGGACATTCTCGGGCCATTTCCCCTGTCTTCGGACAGTAACATATGGGTGATCGTCGCGACTGACTATTTGACACGCTACGCGGAGACGCAAGCAATCCCACGAGCCACGGCTTCTGAGGTAGCACAATTTTTCATGCGCCACATCGTCTTCCAACACGGTTCTCCTTCCTGTATAATAACGGACAGAGGGACGGTATTCACGGCGCAGCTTATGGATGAAGTTTTCAAACTAAGCAACACCAGACACCGAAAGACAACTGCGTGCCATCCGCAAAGCAAGGGACTTACCGAGTGACTGAATAAGACCCTTGCAGACATCATCTCAATGTACATCGACGTACAGCACAAAACATGGGACCGGATCTTACCTTACGTGACCTTCGCGTACAATACCGCCGTGCAAGAGACCACGCGATTCACGCCATTTCAACTTCTCTACGGCCGCGAAGTGCAGACCATGCTGGACTCTATGCCACAGTGTCAAGACGAAGACGAGTTGGCAGCTGACGCCGAAGAATTCGCAGAGCGTGCTGAGGAAGCCCGGCAGCTCGCGCGACTGCACATCGACCAGCAACAACAGGCAGACGCACGACGCTATAACACCTGCCACAGAGAAGTGTTTTACAGCCCCGGAGACCAAGTTTGGGTGTGGACGGCCGTCCGCCGCCGTGGCTTTAGTGAAAAGTTACTGAGCTGGTACTTTGGCTCACATAAAGTGTTACGCCGCGTCAGTGACGTGAACTACGAAGTTGTTCCGGACTCAACACCCCAAACACGGAGCAGGACACGACTGATGCCGGACGTCGTTCATGTGTTGCGCATGAAACCATTTATTGCGCGTTGTTCGTAACTTTTCCTTTACCGTACAGCGTTCTTTGTGTTTTTGTTTATTTTTGTGAACTTGCTTTCTCGTTCATTGACGTTTCCTATATATTGACACACTCTTCAATTTCTACTTTCACTTTATCTGAATTTCCAATTTTTTTTTTCACGTGCCTATGTTGTAGCATCGGCGTGGTGCTATGTACTGTTCTTTCCCTCTTTTGGGACTTTTTTTTTCTTTTCGAAAGGGGGGATAATGCCACCTACACGTAGTGGGTCGACAGGAAGAGCGGCTCTCAATGTGGAGAAAAAAAAAGAAGATCGCGTGCTTCTCTGCTCGAGAACCAGCGACGACTGACGCATCATTCTGGAGCTAGCTACTCGGTGGTTTAATACCCCCCCCCTCCCATTAATTGCGATTCATCATGACAGTATCCACGACGAGAATGATGAGTGGGGCGAGGCGGATGGACAAACGCACGGACAGACGCATGGGCAGACGCACGGATGGACGGATGGACGCACGAGACCATGGATGGCCTGACGGACGCTACGCCACACTCATCATCATTCACTCCGTAGATATGCTGTAACACTGCTTTTGCTGACATGCAATGCAATGCAACTGGCTACTACGACGACTGGCTACGACGACGAGGAGGCGCTGCTCACAACGCAGAGCGCCAGCGTTAACGTCGCTGCCAGTGTAAGCATTAGCGGCCACTGCTTCGCATCTACACATGGCTCCGTTTAACGAGAGATGGTCTAAGTTTTTATATATATTTTTAACCCAAGAACTCTGGATTAGTTGAGTTTATCTGTTCGCTGAAGGCTGTTGTACATGCATTTTGTTCGCGAAAATGATCCCAAACTCGCCATATACACATTCAGTGTAAAAATATGCGTATAAATCAGATTAGGCTAAGAATTTGCAGTCGCCCCGCTCTGAGCTAAAGCCGCTGTGGTGGTACTGTGGTTAAAGTGCTCTCCTGCCGACCCGAAAGGCGATGAAGGCCGGCGCCATGATTACACTACTGTGTTAGGTTGAGCTAACGTGTTTGATTTTTAAGGCAAAGACTTCAGCTCAAATCAGGACGTTCCACAAAGAAGATATGAGCCAAGTATTGATGATTGATTGCTATGTAGGGTTTAACGTCCCAAAACCACCATATGATTACGAGAGACACAGTAGTGGAGGGCTCCGGAAATTTCGAACCCCTGGGGTTCTTTAACGTGTACCCAAACCTGAGCACACGGGCTTACAACATTTCCGCCTCCATCGAAAATTCAGCCACCGCAGCCGGGATTTGACCCCGCGACCTGCGGGTCAGCAGCCGAGTACCTTAGCCACTAGACCACCGCGGCTGGGCTAACAGCTAACTGTCACTAACAGCTACGTTAGCCTAATTATTGTAACAACTCATGTAAAGGCGAGAACCCGCATGTACGATTATTTGGTCCACGCATAATAACACGGAATCAATCGTGCGTAATTATAAAGATAACATCCACTTTTGAAGCTTGTTCTCAGCGAAGACGGGGCGGCCAAAGCGGCTAGACGGCAACGCGGAAAGCGGGAAAAACCTCCTCTCCAGGCGGCGAAAGCGGCAGAAAAACCAGGCGGCAAGCACGATCGCTCTCGGAGCAATTTTTTGACGCCTGCCGAGGCTCGCCGCTTTGCCGAAGCCAATAAGAACGCCACGCAGCGGATACGCGGTGGTGGCGCGAGTGTACGTTTGGGAGAGGCACTGACACGTCATAGCGGCACGTGCGCAAAATCGCGAGATGCCCACCTCTTCTGCCGCGCGGCGAGCCGAAAAAGGCATGTGGTGTGAACAGGTTCACGCATCGCCACCTCGCCGCTTCGAAAATCCCACTTGGCCGTTTTGTCGTGCTGCCTTTGGTATGAATGAGCCTTTAGTACCTCGTACGATGTGCTCGCTGTCTCTAACTGCTTTGGGAACTGGACGGAACCACGTCCTGTTTAAAACGCGTGCGCAGAACGTTTCTGCGCACGCATTTGAAGCGCAGGAGTGGCTACATGGTAGGAGCCTCCGCTTCCAAGGCGGCAGGTTCCAGGTTCGATTCTTAGTGTAAACCAGGAACTCGCCGGTTTTTATTAATTCGTAGAAGAGTACACCAACCTGGCGCTAAGTTGCTTCTGGGTACTCATTTCGAAAGGTAGCCCCCCATAAGGTTCTGCGAAGGCCTCTGGGCCTACCTTAATCCACCACAGCATTGGTGAAATAGTCGAGCGTCCACCACTGCTGTGGGAGGAAGAGAATCGCTGCCGCCAGGTACCTACTGGCTAAATAGGTACAAGCGCACTTCCTGTCTGGTGCTCGGCAGAACGAAGCTGTCGCTTGGTAGTACATCTACCTTGTGGTAAATGGAGGGCATAGGACCGCAAGGCATAAAATTAAGGTTATGCTTTTTTTAGCATGCATCATATGCGAATTGCAGTGTTCATGCGTACACACCACTAGTACGTACGGTACGTACGCAGTACTAAAATTTTCTAATAAAAGGACATGCGCCCACACGAATTCACATTCGGACAGATACAAAGTAATGGGAGTGTCACCAAAGCAGCCATCTGTTTTTTTTTTTTTTCATGCACGTTCGTAAGACAAGCCGCGCAGGTACGTTTTTGCTTGTGCCGAAAATCATCGTCTTAGCAGATCACGGGGCACATTTGCAGCAGCGTTTAAGATTAGCAACAACTTATGCGCCTTTGACAACCTATTGATGGAGGTGAGTTTCGCCGACCTAATCACTCTTGTGGGGGGAAGGGAGATGGGGGGGGTCAGACGATATTTGAAGAAAAGGGTGGCCCCGCTCCCCTTTTTTACACCGCTGAGATCAGGAGCAGACTTATCGAGTGTCCCCGTTGGGTTCAATTATTCTGCCGTCAGTGTAAGAATAATCTTTTCACCATCGTTTGAAAATTGCGTTGCATTGGGATTTACCGCAGTATAGTTTTAAGTGCAAATACTCAAGCATCCGGCTTGTCATCCATCGAGCATACTCACGCCGGCATTATCACGCTGACATTGTAGCGCTCACTACAGACCACAAAAGGCAGCAATGCTCAAGGTACGGTTGCATGATGAACAAGGTCCTAATGTATTAAAATCAACAAATTACTCTAAAAGATGCTTGCAATAATTGAGAATTGCTAAAAGAGTTTTGGAAATCCGTGGCTGACTGCGGAGCCACTCCAGAGAGGGCGTCATCACCTCACTGACGAGGTGATGATGCCCTCTCTGGAGCGGCCCCGCTGTCAGTGATGCCAACCCTAGGGATTTATCCCTAGATCTAGGGTTTTTTGTCTCTTTTAAAGATTTGGCGTCTTTTTGTGAAATAGAAGGATTTTTTAGAGTTTTGAAATGGAACGCTATGCAGCTTAATGACTGGTGTTGCTGAGTAACCACGCGTTTTTAATAATAAGTAACTGCAAAGAATGTAATTTTTTCCTAATTTCTATTTTTCATTTCTAACTTTCCTTCGCTATTTCTATTTTTTTCGTTTAAAAAAGCATTGGTGTTGTGCAAGCCGAGAGAGGGCGACTTTGGTTCTGTAACGCGAGCATTAAGAAAGTAATTTCTTTTTCTATGACGCGAGGTTCTCGCAGTAACAACCTCTGATGTGTGCTGTCGAAGGAACTTGTCCGAACTTGTCGTCGCGAGTGACAACTTTTCTTCGCAAGTGAAGTGCAACTGTGGAAACTCTGAGGTGTGCTGTACACTCGAAGGAACTTTTCCGAACTTGTCTTCACGAGTGACTACTTGGCTTCGCGAGTGAAAGTGCAATTGTGACTTACGGTGCACGGAAAAACGCGCGAAATTCACCTCCGCCGCGCACCTTCACTGTGCAAAGTGAAGGCGCGCTCCACCTGAAATGGCAACTTCTGGACGAAGAGACTTTGAGCAAGGTGAGCCGAGTAGAAAGAAAGCGAAAGCATATGATCAAAAATATTTGACGAGATGGGAAGCTGAACCAAAGTACAAGGGATGGCTAGCAGCGAGTAAAAAAGGGCCCCTGTACTTCTACTGCAAGTCATGCAACGCTGATTGCAAAGGTGAAAAATCGGAAATCGACCGCCACCTCGCAAGCTCCAAGCACAGGAACAGTGCTGCAAGCTTGCAATCGACCCGCACGCTGACATCTATGCCTGCAGTAAGTGGGCAAACTCAGCTAGACAAATCTGTCAAAGAGGCGGAAATAAGGCTTGCAGTGTTCATCACCGAGCATAACCTGCCATTTAATGTCATGGGGCATTTAGTTGACGTTGTCAAAGCAGCATGCGATGATTCCCAAATTGCAAAGAATGTGAGCTGTGGCCGGACGAAGTGCACTGCCATCGTAAAAAATGTTCTTGGAGAGCAGAGTCGCCAAGACATCTGTGAACTCTTGCGCAGACAGAAGTTGTCTCTGCTTGTCGACGAATCTACTGACAAGGGAACAGTGAAGCATCTGTCCCTTGTCGCCCGAGTGATGAATGCCAACGGCGACGTAGTGGATGCGTTTCTTGACTTGGTACCAGTCAGCGACGGAACCGCCCAGTCTCTCTTCAGCAGTCTGAAGGCAGTCTTTACTAGCCCAGAAATTCCATACGAAAAAAACTTGATCGGTTTCGCGGCGGACGGAGCAAACGTGATGATGGGTGCTCATCATTCCATCGCATCCGATGCTGCAAGCACAAATTCCAGGAATTTTCATTCTGAATGCATTTGCCATTCCTTCCATCTCTGTGCCTCCTACGCGTGCAAACACTACCGAGAGGAGTGGAGGATCTGGCCCGCGATGTGTACAACTACTTTTTGTCTCCCAAGCAGACGTCTGCATACCAGGAGGTCCAAAGGCTCGCAGAGGTGAAGCCACATAAGCTACTGCACCCGAGCCAAACCAGGTGGCTGTCCCTCCAAGTTGTTATTACCCGCCTACTTGAGCAGATGCAGCCTTGATTTCATTTTTCAAAAAAAGCAGCCACTGAGGACCACGTGCCTTGCGCAGAAGCCATTCTCGAGAAGCTTAGCAACCCGTCGACTAAGCTTTACCTCGAGTTTCTTGAGTACGTGCTGCCTTTTTTTTACAAACCTAAACAAAGAAATGCAGTCCGAAGAAACCAGAATCCACTTGCTGCACGAAAAGGTTTCGGGCACGCTAAATTGCATACTCGAATGCTACATCAAGCGGGACTACTTGGAGGCCACGCCGTTGTCCGATGTGCAGTACAAAGACCCCGCCAAGTTCCTGCTACTAGAGGAATATATCTCGGAGCAAAGCCAACCTGCAGCGCTATCCGGTGGCACACACGGCCTAAACGAAGACAGATTCACAACTTTAGGCTGCAGTGCTTAGAGTTTTTCATCGAAGCCGCTCGTCAGATATACTTGCGGTTCCCCCTGAAAAGTCACCAGTTGAAGAAACCTTCGAGTCCAGGACCCGAAAGTTGTCATGGGAAAGACGATTCCATCAATCGCGCCCCTTGCGGTCTCATTTCCCCTGATCGTGAGGGAAAATGAGTGAATGAACTGGGACAGGGAGTGGGTCTCCTCCGCAACATGGACCTGAGTGAGCACGCTGGCTTGACTGCGAGCCAGTTTTGGCACGCCGTATCCCAGATGCGAAGAGGCGATGGATCACAAGAGTTTTCCCCTGTTGTCAGGTTTATGAAAAATATTTTGTGCCTACCACACTCCAGCGCTGCGGTCGAACGTCTGTGTTTTCGCAAGTAAATCTGCTGAAAACAAAGCAAAGAACACGGTTGTCAACCAGACGCGTTGTGCGGCTTGCTGCACGCAAAAGAACCTTGACGGACAGCTCCTGCTACACCTTCCAGATCACTCCATCGCATTTGAAGCGGATGAAGAAAGAAATGTATGGTGATTAAGACTTCAAAGGGTTACGTGTCACGATGTCCAGCATTTTCGTCGTCCTGCAAGCCTCGGCCGGCTGCCTCAGTAATTTGCGCATACAGAGAAGAGACTGTTGCAAGAGCATTTCAAGAGGCGTTGCTGTGAAACCAGAGTCGTCTGCTCGAAGAAGCGAATTCACATTGCTCCACAGAAAATATTGAAAAAAAAGAGCTGCAGTTGCTGCTAGTAAGCTATATCTTAACTCTAATGAGATTCAGAGCAAACGAGGCGAAGAGCAAGCTGCGTTTAGACTAATAAAGGTGAATACCAACGTGCGAAAAGAAAAAAAATGCAATCTGGGGATTTTTGTCTGCTATCTAGGGATTTTTGAGGGGTCATTCTAGGGATAAAGCGTTGCCTCAGGTTGGCATCACTGCCCGCAGTCACCTTTCTCCTACGCTTCGCAGGCGCTGCGTCGCTACATCTGATGGATGAAACAACCTGACGAATCTCGCGGCCGCCGACGCGTATATCTCAGCTGCCCTAACCTGCGGCAAGCCGATAAAGCGAAGTAGCACCACGTCACACACTGAGTTTGTGCATCTACCTAACAAGATTCTGCCAGCACAGAGAAATCCTTCATGCTTACCACAAAAATTGTCGTCACTGGCGCTTTCGTAAACGGGTTACGAACGTTTGCGAACGGGAACAGCTGGGTGCCCGTGGGACGCACTTCCTCAGGTTTCATAGTAGCGAAGCCGTTCCCTTTTTCTTAGCACCATGGATTGCAAAAATTTAACACTGATGAAAATTACATTGTGAACGACGACAGACAAGTATATATATATATATATATATATATATATATATATATATATATATATATATATATATATATATATATATATATATATTTCAACGAGCAAGGTTGCGTAAAAACACAGGTTAATATTCCAGAAACGTTAGCCGCAACAAGCTGGTACAGGCAGGAACCCGGCAAGCACGAGCCACACATGGACGTCAATGTCTTCTTTCACGCTGGTACAGAGCTAGCTCCACTATGCTTCGGTACAATTACTCCCCGCGCAGAAAGGAGCCAACCTGGCGACCTAGGGAAAGGACACGACAAGGGGGTCATAGCACGGTTTGAGGCGTGATACGTGTACTGTTTCACGCCCACGGCAGCGTTGGTCCGAAGGTGGATCAATGGGCTCAACTTCATAGTTGACAGGAGATGTTTGCCGCACCACACGGTAGGGGCCATGATATTTCGACGAAAGCTTCGGGGAAAGACCGGGAGGGGTAGACGGGACCCAGAGCCAAACCAGCATTCCTGGGTTATAGTGTACAGTAGATGCAGAGGAATCGTGGTCAATTTTCTGGCGCCATTGGTCTTGTGCGGTAAATGAGCGAGCGAGTTGACGACACTCTTCGGCATACGCAGCTGCTTCGGAAACAGGCGTCGCTTCGGAAACATCAGGCCTGTAAGGGAGAATGGTGTCCATGGAGCATGATGGCTCACGTCCGTACAGGAGGAACAAAGGAGAAAAGCCAGTGGTTGTTTGTGGCGCAGAGTTGTATGCGTACGTGACAAAAGGGAGCACTTGGTCCCAATTAGTGTGGTCGTCAGAGGCGTACAAGGCAAGCATATCTCCAAGGGTACGGTTTAAAGCGTTCCGTCATGCCATTGGTTTGAGGATGGTATGCCGAGGATTTTCGATGGACCGTGCGACATGCCTTGAGTAGCTCGTCGCCGGCGTTCGAGAGAAACACGCATCCACGGTCACTCAGTAATACACGAGGTGCACCGTGTCGCAATATGAGATGGTGAAGAAGAAAGGACGCAACGTCTTTCGCAGTGGTAGCAGGCAGCGCAGATGTTTCAGCGTAGCGTGTCAAATGATCCACGGCGACGATCATCCACCGGTTGCCTCGAAGAGAGTTGGGTAGAGGACCATAAATATCAATTCCGACGCGGTCGAATGGTCTCGCTGGGCAGGTTAAGGGTTGAAAAGGGCCAGCAGTGCTGTGAGAAGGCTGTCTTGCGTCGTTGACACGTGTGTGCATGACCGAACATACTGGCGAACGTGCCGATACATGCCGCGCCAGTAGTATCTTAGACGAAGGCGAGAGTAAGTCTTAAATACTTCAGCGTGGCCACACTGGGGGTCATCGTGAAAGGCAGCGCAGATGTCCGAACGCAAATGACGAGGGATGACAAGGAGCCACCTACGGCCGCCCGTCACGTAATTGCGGTTATACAACAAGTCTTCACGGACAGCAAAGTGTCTTGCTGGACGACAGAGGGAGCGTGAAGTCGTTCTGACGAACTGTGAGAGAGGACGTCGAGCAAAGAATTGATCCAAGGATCCTTGCGCTGTTCGGATGGCATGTCAGTGATGCTCAACGATGACGAATCGCAAATGGCAGTTGATAAGCAGGCAAGGTCAGGAGGCAGTGGAGAACGGGATAGTGCATCGGCGTCTGAATGTCTGCGTCCTGAGCGATAAACAACATGGATATGGTATTCCTGAAGGCGTAAAGCCCAACGAGCGAGGCGGCCAGTAGGATCTTTCATGGACGCTAACCAGCGAAGCATACTGGCGAAACCATCCACAAACACGGCAATCTCGTTAGGGGGCGAAAGATGAGGCCTTGTAAATTTCGTCGGTGGCGCAGCTCTTGCCTCAGGAACTGCGACTGTTAGTTTTCCTCCTGGGCGTGGTTGAAACGGCGAAGCATGGGGGAAGGAGACCGAAGACGGGGTGAAGGAGATCGACACCGGCTGAAGTCTGGTCGACGTGAGCGGGGGTCATGCGAATCAGGTGTCACATGCGATTCTGATTGCCGAGGTATGTTGCCAGAATGCTGCACATCATTAAATAGAATCCACGGCGACGAAAGTAGCGCGCGACATGTCCTGGAATACCACAGTTGTAGCAAACGGGCCGGTTATCCGGAGTACGCCAAGAGTTTACAGGTGCTCGAGGTGGTGGAAAGGGCCGATTTACCAGATAAACTGAAACTGGTGACCTGTAGTAGTTGGTGGCTGGACTGTATGAAGGGAGCGGCGGTTGGGCAGGAGCTCGGCGGACGGCTTCTGCATAAGTCAGCGGTGCAGCCAGTGATATTGGGGATGTGGGCGAAGGGAGAGCCTCGGCAACTTGCGTCTAAATAGCACGGCGAAGTGAGTGGTCCAGTGTTGTGGGGGTCTCGTTGATGGTGGTGACAAGAGAGAGCTGTCGAGCAACTTCCTCCCGGATGTACTGCTGAATTTGAGCCATTAACACGCTCTGGTCGGGGCCACTGCTTTTGCACTCCAAGGCCGAAATATCAGCTGTTTGCGTATTAGCGCGACGTGTAGAAACTCGTTGCTTGCGCAGCTCATCGAAACTTTGACATAACTGAATCACGGCCGTGAAGGTCTGTGGGTCTTTGGCCACAAGCATATGAAAAGCTTCGTCATCAATGCCTTTCATTATATTCTTTATTCTGTCAGCCTCCGTCATCCTGGCATCAACTCGCCTACAGAGGCTGATCACATCCTCAATGTAGCTCGTGAAGCTCTCACCATTTCGCTGAAATCATCCCCGCAGTCCCAGTTCAGCACGAAGCTTACGCCATGCTGGATGACCGAAAAAACGAGGTGACGGCCTCTTTGAAAACCGACCAGGTGGGGATGTCGGCTTGGTGGTTGGTGAACCATAGGTGGCCAAATCCGTCAAGTAGAAGATGACGTGAGTCAGCTTCGCCGGGTCAACCCACTTGTTAATCGCGCTGGCATGCTCGTACGCTGCCAGCCAGTCCTCGACATCTTGATCTTCAGTGCCGTTGTATACTGGTGGGTCACGCAGACGAAGTACACCAGAACACATGACAGGTGGCAGCATGGAAGAGCCTTGTGGGGGATCGACGCACTCGGTCATCGCGGACTGAGATGGTAGCTTACGGCTGCGGAGCTCCAGGACGTTACCCAGCACGTTTCCACCAAATGCAACGAGCAAGGTTGCGTAAAACACAGGTTATTATTCCAGAAACGTTAGTCGCAACAAGCTGGTACAGGCAGGAACCCGGCAAGCACGAGTCATGCACGGACGTCAACGTCTTCTTTCACGCTGGCACAGAGCTGGCGCCACTATGCTTCGGTACAATATATATATATATATATATATATATATATATATTATTTATATATATATATATAGTATATATATAAGAGATAGATAGATAGATAGATTTCATGGTTAAGATATAGTTTTGATTCGAAATGAGCTGAATTGTGCAGCTTGCATGTGTTGAAGTACCACTTTATATACAGATTGATATTTTACTTAGCCCAGCTTGTGGACTTCAAGCAGAGCCGTTTATTTTATGGTGTACACTTACTATTAAACTTATTGACACTTCTGCGCATTAAAAAAGAGAACCAAAGTGGTTCGTTGAGTCATGAACTACGCATGCGTCGGGCATATGCTTCGGATAACCATGCGCGAATAACATAGTCCAATAAAAAAATACGAACATTCTCTACATTCAATAACGATGCCTATTACTTGAAAAACTTCCTTAGAACCGCTTTTCAATACAACACATCCGAAAAACGAGACTTAGCAGCTGCCAAATAACACACACGTTTGCCGCATCAAGGTGGTTTACTATTCTGCAAAACTGTGATATTGTACGAACAAATGAGGAAATACATATCTTCCTATGGCGCAACGTTGAGCACCCCCAATTCTGTAACTATGTCGACGTAACGCTTATAACGTCCTATAACCTGCAAATTCGTTTTGGGTGCATGCCCGATGCGCGCGGACAGCGGAATGCCTTGGAGAACCCTCTCGTGTTCCTCAGTGGACCGTTGACGAAGAAGGGAGCCGGTGATCGCGTGCCCTTGTGCGTCCTCAGGTGCGAGTACGCGTCGACGTAGGCCTCACATCGGCTTCGGGCAAACTCGTAGAAGAACAGCCTGTCCGTGGCGGAGTGGGATCCCGAACACGTGTCGCCAACCATCGAGAAACTGGTGGTAAAGGAAAAGAAGCAAGTGTTGTGCCATGCAACAGATATATATCGATTACACAGAGCTGGTATGGCTGCTTCCCTTAATGTTTGTTTTCAGGAGGGAGTCCATGAACATACGGTTTTCTATTCTGTTGTAAAAGATACTTCGCTTTGGGCAAAATTACATGATATGTTTCGTCTTCACTCTCCTAAGATTAGATATAAACTCGCCAACGTACTTTCTTTGGGGACTTTGTCCCTAGGATACAGTAACTGGAAATTTACATATGAATGTTAGGACTTTTACACAGGGTTCAAAGAGATTCAGGCTGTAAAATCAATCATTACTTCTAAATCCCTGGTTTATAAATTGCTTTGTTTTCATGTTCAAACATTACCCGTTTCATTGTCTATATCCGTAGTTTCTATTTGTTAATTTCAACTCTTTTTTCCTTCATGACTATCACCATTCGAACAGATGTAAGCTAACAAAATCGATATCTTGTTAGAGTTATAACGCCGGTTCTAGGCCAATCCTCAAACGTGAGTGTGTGCCACAGATTTGAGGCTCTACTATTTATTGATGCGTGATGGTTGTACGTTTGTCGTTAACGCTGCCGCCAATGGTCAGTGTTCGCGTTTAATGAAGTGTCTGCTAATCAATTCACCTTAATAATACACTACACACTGCGAAGCGACTACGTGACGGGAAGAATGGTTAGCTAAAGGATAATGGTTTTCATGGCAGTTGACAAGAGCGATGTGGTGAGTAGCCGCTCGATTCCTCTTTTATAACTGCACGAGTCATTCCAAGCAAAACGTCGAAGCCCAGAATTTTACCGCCAGTGGTTCTATCGAAAAAAAAAGATGAGTTGAACGGGGGCTGTGTTGAACGGGGATTAGCTGAACGGGGACTGAAAGACCTCGGCTTTTTGTTTAGAAAAAATTGTTGAACGATTTCGAGTACATCGTACTCAGCTTTTTCCGATTAAAAGTGTATAAAATGGACAATTAAATCATAATTGTTGAACGGCACACTTATAGGAGGTCATTTTTAAAAGTCTCCGTGCTGAATTTGGTTACATTTCAAATTACAGCTGCCTGTTGAAACAGCTTTAGTTGTGACAGCACTACTAAAAAACATTGAAGAAATAAATTGGTTCCGTTCGATCCTTTAAGCTAACGGCAAAGTGAAGAGAACGTTTTTGAAAAAATCTTACAATTTTGTCACCGCGTAAGGGAAGTAGGTACAACCAGAAGCACTGATAGGCTTTTTAACTATAAATATGAATGAATGAATGAATGAATGAATAAATAAATAAATAAATAAATAAGTAAATAAATAATAAATAAATAATTTGAATGAATAATCAATGAATATGAGTGAATCAATCAATCAATCAATCACTAAAAACCTGCCCAGAATGTTGGTTTGGGGTTTTGATCTTTAAACGGAGAGTTTCACGGCGGGTTGCAAGCTTTTGTTAGAAAGCTCTTTTCAGGTGGCATGTGCACGGCGTCTTTTGACCTCTTCCAGGAGTTCGTCAGCTTCAGAAGGGCCCATGGCAGCCGTATGGCGCGACCAGTATCAGCTTTTCTGACTTCTACAACCCTCCTTTTCATCATTACGTCTTGGCCCAGCGATGACATTTAATTGGGTAAGCCTTTATTTCCTAACTCAGCTAGAAAACCTTGTTAACTTGGTTTCATAATAATGTTGAGCCTAGTGGTTTGCCTGTCGGGCGATGGGCATTTGTTCGTTTGATCGGGAACGCGATACAGAGCCCTTAGATCGAGTCCCAATTGTATCAAAATACGAGACTAACCGCTTTGTTGTTTTTACGTTACGTAATTCCTAGAGGTTCGAAATTAATTTTAAATGTATTAATTATTGTTCGCTCCAATCGATATGTCCCTGGTAAAGCATTTCTCATGGTCATCTTACACTAATATTGTTACGGGGAATAAAGTATACGCTGGTGAGCAAATTCGTACTGGCGAATATACTGGCGAGCTAATACGTACGACGCTGCTGCAGTCCGAGCACATTCCCGTTCAGCACTTCGTCGTCCGTCCTCAGGCATCTACTTAGCCCGTGACATTACCCGCCGGCGGCAGAAGCACCGTCCCGGTGCGATCAATTTTCGTGGCGTGAGAAGTATGGCTTAAGCCGTGAGACGTGCACTATATCGGTCGGGACTGAAGCTGGTACTGACGTGGTATGGAGTGGAGCTATCTCATAGGTCACGCTGGTGACTTTGCGTATGACGCGGTAGGGGCCAACGTAACGGGACATTGGTTTTTCGCTCAGACCAACACGACGTGATGGTAACCACAGCAAGACGAGTGATCCCGGAGAGTACTGTACGTCGCGGTGCCGGCGATCGTAAGCACTCTTTGGTTAAGCTGCGAGGCACTAAACGATCCCGGGCGACTTGGGGGGCGATGTCAGCTCGGGCCAGGGCATCACGAGCATAAGCAGTCGATGAGGGGACGTCAGATTGGAGCATGGTGTACATGGGCAAAGGCGGGTCATAACCGAACAGTAGGTAAAAAGGGGAAAATCCAGCTGTATCACGACGTGAACTATTGTATGCGAAGGTAACGAAAGGTAAGTGGATTGTCCCAATATTTGAGATCCTTGGAGACGTACATCGCTAACATATTCGTCAAGGTACGGTTGAGGCGTTCCGTGAGGCCGTTGGTTTGCGGATGGTACGCTGTAGTGAACTTGTGGTGGGTAGAGCAGGATCGCAGGAGCTCGTCGACTACTTTAGATAGAAAACAGCTGCCGCGGTCGGTGATCAACTGACGAGGAGCACCATGACGCAGAATGATGTCATGAAGAAGGAAATCGGCTACATCAGTAGCGCAGCTGGTGGGGAGGGCGCGTGTAATGGCATACCGCGTTGCGTAGTCGGTAGCAATAGCAATCCACTTATTACCGGTGACCGACACGGGAAAGGGTCCTAGAAGATCGAAGGCCGACTCGGGAAAATGGCTCTTCTGGTACTTCAATGGGCTGGAGGGTACCAGCAGGTCTCAGAGCAGGTGTCTTGCTGCGCTGGCAGAGGTCGCATGCCGCAACGTACTGTCGCACAGAACGGTAGAGGCCAGGCCAAAAGAATCGGCGGCGAATGCGGTCATAAGTGCGTGACACCCCTAGGTGTCCAGCGGAGGGGGCATCATGCAGCTGGGCCAAAACGTCTGAGCGAAGATGCACAGGAACAACGAGTAAAAGCTCAGCACCATCAGGGCGGGTGTTGTAGCGGTGCAAGATGTCGTTGTGAAGAACGAACAGTTGTAAGGTATGGTCAGGGTGGGAGAGTGCAGACCACTGATAATAGCACGCCAAAAGGGGTCGCGCGTTGTTCAGCAGCTACGTCGGTGAAGTCGGTAATTGAAAGAACGAGGGCCTCTTGCTCATCTTCCCTCGTGTCAGGAGGATCGACTGGGTAACGGGACAAGCAGTCGGCATCCTTGTGAAGTTGTCCGGATTATAGGATACGGAAAAAGTGTACTCTTGTAAGCACAGCGCCAGCGACCAAGGCGTCCCGTAGGGTCCTTGAGTGAGGAGAGCCAGCAAAGCGCATGGTGGTCGGTAATAACTGAGAATGGTCGGCCATACAGGTACGGTCGGAATTTCGCAATGGCCCAGACGAGAGCTAAGCACTCGCGTTCTGTGATGGAATAGTTTTGTTTCGAGCGCGACAACAGTCGGCTTGCATACGCGACGACGCGGTGCATGCCTTGTTGCCGCTGCGTGAGCACTGCGCCTATGCCGTGGCCACTGGCGTCAGTACGAAGCTCCGTGGCGGCAGATGGGTCGAAGTGTGCTAGGACTGGTGGATTGGTGAGAATGTCAACGAGCGACGAGAAGGCGTTTGCTTGCTGTTGGCCCCAGGTGAATGCGACATCCGTTTTGAGGAGGCAGGTTAGAGGACGGGCTACTTCTGCAAACTTCTCGACAAAACGACGGAAATAGAAGTACAGTCCCAGAAAACTTCGAACGTCCTTGGCTGAGCGGGGTGTGGGGAAGTCGCGAACTGCTCGGACTTTCGCAGGGTCTGGTTGAACGCCCGCAGCGTTAACAAGATGGCCGAGTACGCAGATTTGGCGTTGCCCAAAGCGGCATTTGGACGAGTTAAGTTGCAAGTTGGCACGTCGAAAACATCAAGCACTGCGGACAGACGGGTAAGATGGTCGTCGAAAGTAGTCGAAAAAACAATAACGTCGTCAAGATAGCAGAGGCAGATGGTCCACTTCATGCCTCGAAGGAGAGAGTCCATCATGCGCTCAAATGTCGCGGGGGCATTGCATAATCCAAAAGGCATCATCTTGAACTGATAAAGTCTATCAGGAGTCACAAAGGCCGTCTTCTCTCTGTCTTTGTCGTCCACAGCGATCTGCCAGTAGCCTGAGCGAAGGTCTATTGAAGAGAAATATTTGGCACCGTGCAAGCAATCGAGTGCGTCATCTATGCGCGGTAGGGGATAGACATCTTTCTTGGTAATATGGTTGAGATGGCGGTAATCAACACAGAATCTCCAGCTATTGTCCTTATTTTTAACAAGTACAACGGGTGAGGACCAGGGACTAGATGAGGGTTCGATTATGCCCTTATCAAGCATTTTATCGACTTCTCGCTGTATAATAGCACGCTCCGGAGCTGACATGCGGTAGGGTCGTCTGCGAATGGGTCGAGCGTCACCGGTGTCGATGCGATGGGTTACTACAGATGTCTGGCCCAAATTACGGTCGCCGAAGTCAAACATGTCCTGATAAAAAGCAAGCACACGGCAGAAAGCAGAGACTTGTTCAGAGGTGAGCGTGTCAGATAGCACTGGCTTGAAAAGGTCGGAACAGGAACGTGACGAGAACGACGTTGTTGAAAAATCGGGTGGCGAATCGGTGGTTAGAGCCGAAACTGTGTGGTCGACCAGTGGTGTAAGATGCGCAAGTGACATGCCGCGAGGAATAACTTGCGCTGAGAGGCCGAAATTGAGGACGGGAAACGAAGTTCGGTTGTCCTTAACGGTAACCACCGTGTTGGGGAGTGCAACGTTGCGTGTCATGGCGACGTCAGAAATTGGGGCAGCAACATAATCACGATCGGGTACTGCAGGATATGGCGAGAGTTGGACTTGAACTGCGGCTTGCGGCGGAAGTTTAAGGAAATCGACAGAGCGTAGACGAGGTGGGCTGGTAGAGACGGTCTCCGAAAAGGATGGTAGTTCGAGCCGAAGAAGACCTTTGGAACAGTCAATGAGCGCAGCGTGTGAAGTCAGAAAGTCGAGTCAAAGGATGAGGTCATGAGGGCAATTTTCCAGTACAGCGAACAGAACTGAAGTTTGATGCTCAGAAATGTTAATCGCGCAGTGCACATTCCAAGCACAGCAGGAGTACTCCCATCCGCTGTACGAACGGTAGGTGCAATCGCAGGCGTCAGAACTTTTGGAGGCGGCGGCGGAGGTCTGAGCTCATCATAGATATTTGTGCACCGGTATCAATAAGAGCAGTTATAGGTAAACCATCAACGAGAATTGTAAGGAGGTTGCACCGCTAGTCGGGAGTAATCAGAGGATTTGCAGTCCGAGTCGTGTATGCAGCGTCACCTCCGGGGGCTGCACCGGCTAGTTTTCCGAGCGACGGTCGTAGGCAGACCGAGAACGGCGGGGTTGGGGCGAGCGTGACTGATGACGCACGGGCGATGGCGAGCGGTTGGTCCGACGTTCTGGATTATGCTCTGCACCTGTCTCAGCACGGTAGGACGGGGCATAAGGTGCACGTTCAGAGCGAGGCCGCCAGTCATAGAAGCTCGGTCGAGGTGATGAGGTCTAACGACTGCGGCAATGGCGAGCGATGTGTCCTATTCGATGGCACGTGAAACATATGGGCCGATCATCATGAGTGCGCCATTCAGCTGGGTTTCGTCGTGGCGCGAACGTGCGGTTCGGAGTGGCAGCCGCAACGACTGGAGCCGAGCTGGAAGTAGCAGGGGCATTTTGATGAGGTGGCGAAATGCCCATATTCGCGATCTCTTGGCTAACCACGGCCAGTATCATTGAAACAGCATCGAGGTTGTGTCCTGGCGCGCTGACGCTAGGCATAGCGGGAGCCATAGCCTCGAGTTCCCGACGGACTATTCTGGTGACGTTTTCTGGCGCTGGTGGTTAGTGTAGTGTGGGCAAATCTTCGCAAGAGGACGTAGCCGCCGTGTTGGGAAGGCGGTCAAATCGGTGAACTATGCGCCTACTTTTTGCCTGTTCGAAGCGACGACATGCTTCGATGACCGACTCCACCGTCGAGCAGTCCTTGCACAGGAGAAAATTGAAGGCGTCATCCGCAATTCCTTTCAGGATGTGTCCGACTTTGTCCTCGTCGAGCATGTCCTTGTAGACCTTGCGGCACAAAGCCAACACGTCCTGGATGTACGCGATGTACGGCTCCGTGGATGTCTGGGCACGAGTCGCAGGCTCTTTCTTTGCGGCAACTTGACGTCCGATGGGTTTCCCAATAGATAGCGCAATTTATGCTTACAGACGTCCCAGCTAGTCAACTCTTTCTTGATGTGTCTCGTGCCAGAGTTTTGCCGTGCCATGCAAGTAGAAGATGATGTTCGCCAACATAAGCGTCGGACCCCAATGGTTGCTGCTGCTGACGCGCTCATATTGAACCAGCCAGTCATCGACGTCTATGCCACTTGTGCCGTTGAATGGACCTGGGTCACGAGGTTGCACCACAACGATCGGCTGCGGGGCTGACGGATCTTGTTGACATTGAGTAGCCTGGTCAGTCATCGTGGTAGCTGCAATGCGCCATCCGCTGCGAAGATCCAGCTCGTTGGGCTGTATAGCGAGTGGTACCCCGCACCTTCCACCAATGATGTTACGGGGAATAAAGTATACGCTGGTGAGAAAATTCGTACTGGCGAATATACTGGCGAGCTAATGCGTACGACGCTGCTGCAGTCCGAGCACGTTCCCGTTCAGCACTTTGTCGTCGTCCTCAGGCATCTACTTAGCCCGTGACAATATTACACTATTTAACATTGCATTAAGGAAAACTGTTAGTAAAGTTTATGCACATATACTATACCAAACCGGGGTTTGTTTTCTAACATAACCACGTAGTTGTATCAGTCATGCCCCTTGGATAAACTTTTCCAGTGAGCCCCTTGCCCTTCATCCAAAAAGAAAGAAATCCAATATATTAAGCGTGTAATTTGCTGGAAATTAGTGATCAGGTGCTTATTTGTGCAATGTCCGAATGTAACTATTTCGAGGATCGGCATGGCTGGGTTAAAATACTTTGGAAGCGAAAATGACTTCAGCTACAGTTTTCAAAGAGAACACAATGCTTCGAACACTAGTTCAGCCCTTTCCACAAGGAGTGGTCGTATTGGTCGCGTAAAGTATCTGAGCAAGGTTCCCGCAGGAATTTTTTTAGATGTTTGAGCACAGAGGGATTTAATATATTCGATTCCAATGGTGTCGCTCCATCGTAACAGCTATGACGCCCATATAAAAGGGAACCAAAGCGCATGTGTTCTAGTGATCACACTGAAGTTGAATCACTTGAGACCCCTAGATCACCTTCTCAGACATTTTTTGCATATCCAGGTGGAACCACAAGATCTCCTGTTCACTCTTTTATACATAACCAGACTGCGCGAGCCATGGTTCGCTGGTGTAACTGATACAGTCGCTGTTTATTTGGTTCCGGAGGTGTCATATCAAAGAAGTCACTCGGAATGGTGGGTGGGTTATCAAAAATTGAAAGCAGTAGGTGATAAACCAGAGTAGAGGATGGTGGACGTCAGCGGTGGGCGACATGTCCATACTTTACCTCCACCCACAGTGGAGAAGGCCCAGCTCTTGAAGAAGGGACATAACCGGTCTCGTACTGTGGCTGGAGTAATTCAAGCTTCTGAGAACTGTTGTGCTCAGCATTGTAGTGAATGAATATATAGAACTTACTTTCTGTTGTCGACGACAGGAACCGTTTGCGGAAGGCGTGAAGCACGGAACGCAGAGCGAGCACGTCGATGGCGTCACGGTGCACGGACAATTCACTGACATGCTTGTCGCCATAAAACTGCCTTCTCAGGCAATCGGCGAGCAGTTCCATCCTCAGGTGTGCCGCGGGATACCTGGGCACAAATTGATTAGTCACATGCAAACGTTGGAATAGAATAAAATCTGGAGTTCTTTTTTTTACGTTTCGAAACCACAATACGACTTAGAAACACCGTGTTGGGAAGTGTTGATTGAAATGTCCTAAAATTAATGACGCAGCCTGAGATAAAGAAACAAGAGGTAAAGAAACTTTGTTAGCGGGTACTGAACGTATTAACAGTTTCAACGAAATAACTCAACAACATACTTCATCAATATACAATTCTTATTTCCTGCTCTTTCCTAAGCGGATCATTTTTGATGTTCTTGAAATGATTTGACAAATGAAACATGAAGAAAAGGAACAGTGGATGGCTTAATTTTAGATATGGTGGTCCAATGCCGCCCATTTTCCATAGTGAAGGTACCCTCCCAAGCGACTATTCCCTTCGTCCTCCCAGGCATCAGGCCTCAAGTGCGCTTGTACTTATTTACCAGCAGGTCCGCGACGGTAGCAGTTATCTGCCTCGCACAGCAGTGGTGAGTACTCGACTATATCGCCAAGGCTGTGGTTGATTAAGGTGCACCCAGGTACGTTTACAGAACCTTATGACACATCTTTCGTGATTAATATTTAAGAACAACCAAGCGTCAAGTCGGTCTACTCATCTACCTTTTCAGGAAAACTGGTCCGTTTCTGGTCGGCACTGGGAATTAACCCCGTTACCTACCGCAATGAAAGCGAACGCTCTGGCAATGTAGTGACCGCATGTAGCCACTGGTTCGAGCGTCATCAGCTCCACTCTTTTTTCGTACCTATTCTTTTCTTCGCCTTTCGTTGCCTCACTACCTTCAGCACAGTCTGAGCCAAGGACCAAAAACACGTTATTACTTCCTGAATAATTTCGACCACCCGTGGTTTAAACCAGTCCTCAGCAGCTTTTCGGTTTGGTGAATAAAAACACTTTGCGAACAGAAAACGGTGTTGTGTAAAGCTCATCCAAATTTTGTTGCCGTGCACAGCACGTGCAGTTTACGAATGCAGCGATGTCACCACAACCTCAAGTGCTTTTTTTTACGGATAAGGCACATGGGGCCTCGTTCCAGTGGGTGGGACGCCAACTGTATGTCAGCGAACAAATGGCCGACAACTGCTCCTATTGGCTGACAGCTGACACAAATCAGCAGTCGTATATGGGTATTGTGTGTTTGTTTCCATGAAGTACCACCACATCCTAGTGCTTTGCCCTATAAGGAGCTTCCACGAACGGCAGCGACGCTATGCACTCTGGGTGGACAGCTATTTTTTGTCAGGGGTGGTCGGGGAGTGCAGCAGTGCAGTCATAGTTGCAAGCGTTGGCGTAGCTTGCAGGTAAGATCATGAAGCAAATTTAATTCCGAAGAGAGTCGTGCACGATGTCAGCGTCACAGGAAGACTACACCGCAACGCTGTGCCAAAATACCTCGAACGCTACGAAGAAGAGACGAGAGCTTGTTGAGTGGAGCAATTCACGCTTCACGCGGGCAACAGTTGCCCGCGTGTGACGTGGACTTGTGGACGCGCGTCGACAGCTTTTATATTCACAAATCTCTCGTTAAGAGGACGTGTTTGATTACTCGGAAGCAGTTGAAGTCGAGAAAGGCGCCCTCGATGGCCACAACTTTGTGACGAGTGGCTGTGTGTGGGAGCGTTGGGTGGAGAAAGTCACCGCCGACAACGCCATCGTCGTCACTCAAGTAACACGCGCTAACTATTGTTTTTTGCCGCAGACGCAAACGTTTGTTTCTATGCAGGTTAATCACTCCCGGTGCGTTAACAAGCCCCCTTTTGTCACAGAACAAGCGCTAAACAAGAGCGCGCCGCCAAATCTTGCGACAACGGGCGGCAGAAACGCCGCGAGGTAAAAAGAAAAAAAAAAGAAAGCAAACATCCAGGGCTCCCGGGCGCGCGCTCTCCTCGCAGAAGCACGGCTTCACAGACGATCCTCCTCACCCC
The DNA here is from genome assembly GCF_013339725.1 of Rhipicephalus microplus. NCBI lineage: Eukaryota > Metazoa > Arthropoda > Arachnida > Ixodida > Ixodidae > Rhipicephalus > Rhipicephalus microplus. The sequence continues at coordinate 22,743 of NW_023611509.1, read as the reverse complement.
ACATCGGCGGCCCAGCAAGGCCGCGATTTTTCTAGAACGAAGGAGGCGGGGTCAGACCGAGTGAATCATCCTCCGGAGAGGGCAGTCGAACCGTCTCGTGCCTCTCCCCAGCCTTCGCTGCGTATCGCGCCGACGAAATGACGAGAAATTTCTGGAAGGTGGCGCGGAAGGTATTTAATCGAGCGGCCGAGACGAGAAAGCAGGAGAAGACGGAAAGTTAGCGCCGGAGCGCGTAGGAATTCCGCCGTGTAGTCGGCGAAGGTTCTGCCCGTAGTGACAGAACAGGAGGAGACGGAAGTGAGCGCCAGAGTGCGTAGAGATTCTGCCGTGTAGACGGCGAAGTTTTGGTCCGTAGGGACGGCTCGAGCTACAGGCAAGAGCGTGGGTTTACCGCTATCGAGCGAAGACGCGGGCAACAGCTGCGTGTGTGAAGCCAACGGATTTCCAGCGAAGAAGTTTGAAACTTGGAGAGTGGCCATTTGAGGACGCGAGGTTTCCTGGAAGAGAAACTTCGAGAGCTACGGAACGACAACAACACTGGACTTTGAGTGAGTGATTCTCGGAAGAGTATCATTCAGACTTTTGTTCCAAGGACTTTGGACTGAATAGGTTTTCTATCTCTTTAGTCCTTAAGTGTCTTGGTTGTTCAATGCATGCGACTGCATTGTAGTGCGTATTGTTGTCTGTGTCCGTTGTTTTGAGTGTGGCCGATTGTACCGTGTAGTACGTTGTTTGATTGGTGACGTATTGTATGTAACTATTGTGGAGTGTGCATTTTTGTGTATTATTTTCGATCTGCCATTATTGAGAATATAATTTGTTTGTTATCAACTCTCGGCTCTGACTTGTTCTTTGGGCCACAGCCGGCGTCCGCTGGCGCACCAAAAAGGACCACTTCTAAATTGTCCACGCTTTCGTGGTGTGGTTCGGGGGGCCGATACTTCGGCTCTTGGAATTAGCCCGGCGATCGCCTCCCTAATTAACGGGACTGTTGTGACAATTAATCTGGCGTCCGCGACAGAACCTTTTGGTGCACTGTGTGTCCAAAGTAGTGAGAAAGAGCCTCGAGTTGTTGATAGTGCTATCGGACCGATTTTGTGTGTTGTTCAGCGTTCTCGTTAACGAGTGTAGGGAGTGTTCCGATAGACTGATTTAGGCAGATACTTTTTGCACGCGGCAAGGTTTTATTTGAGAGTTGCGAGACACCATGGATCTCGAAAAGTTAGTTGCTCTGGGTGAGAAGATGGGTCTTTCTGGCGCCGAACTACGGAAGTGGGTCACCCAGAGGGAAAAAGAAGAAAAAGCAGCCGAGCTGGAAAAAGAGAGGTTGGCGGTCGAAAGAGCCAAAGCGGAAAAAGAAGCTGAGTTGGAGAGAGAGAGGTTGGCAGCTGAGAGAGCGAAGGAAGAAAGAGAGCAGCAATTGAAGTTGGAGCTGGAGAGAGAAAAGTTGGCAGCCGAAAGGGTGAGAGAAGAAAGAGAAGCGGAGATGGCTGAAAGGGAACGGCAGCGGCAGCACGAGATGGAACTCGAGCGGCTCCGTTTGCAACAGCGAAGCGAAACTCCCGTCCAAGCTAGAGTTGAAAGCAGCGAACGGGAAGATCACGGCTTCCGCTTGAACCCAAGCAAGCTGCTCGTAGCGTTTGATGAAAGGAAGGACGACCTTGACGCGTACCTTCACCGATTTGAGACGATTGCGAAGAGCCAGAATTGGCCGGAACATCAATGGGCAACTGCTTTGAGTACTTGCTTGAGTGGTGAAGCGCTCAGTGTGTACGGTAGGCTGACGCCGACCGATGCAGCCAACTATGCAAAGGTGAAAGCTGCTTTGCTGAAGCGATTTAGATTCACTGTGGAAGGATTCCGGGACAGATTTCGGACAGGAAAGCCAGCTGATGGTGAGACAGCTACGCAGTATGCTGCCCGACTTTGCCACTATTTCGACAGATGGATTGAACTTTCAGGGACAGCACAGGAGTACGATGAGCTTAGAGAGCTGCTAATTAAAGAACAATTTCTTACTAGTTGCCACCCAAGCCTGTCGCTGTATTTGAAAGAGAGGAAAGCGGAGTCATTTGAAGGTATGCTTGAATTGGCTGATCAATTCTTAGAAGCGCAAGGAGGAACTAATTTGGCCAAGATCAAGAAGGATTGTCCCGATGATTCGAAGAAATTGGCTCCTGAAGAAAGAAGCGTGCACCAGAGAGCATGCAGCGATGTTTTCTGTGCAACCGAGTGAGTCATCGCGCGAAAAACTGTCGAACGATCTTTACGAGCCCTACGGCAGTAAAATGTTTCAAGTGTGGTCAGACTGGGCACAAAGCAGATGCATGTCGGAACGGAGTGAGTCAAACTCACCAGGTATCCTGTGTGCAAGCAGCACCAAAATCCGATAATAATGCCGTCACTGACGGATTCGTAGAATTGAAAAATGGGGAGAAAATTCCTATTGTGGGTGCTGTATGTCAAAACAGCCAACCGGTGTTACGAAGGGAATGCCAACGCTTCCTGCAAAGATTGCAGGCAAGAAGATTACGGTTCTAAGAGACACCGGTAGCTCCACGGTTATCGTGAGGAGAAATTTGGTACGGGAAAGAGAGTTGACAGGCAGAACGAAACCGGTTTGCCTAATTGACCGTACGGTCCGGATGCTTCCCGAAGCAGAAATTGAGGTTGAAACCCCGTACTTCAGCGGGAAGGTTACTGCGTTATGCATGACGACCCCCCCTGTATGACCTTGTCATCGGAAACATCGACGGGGCGCGAGGGCCAAGTGATCCAGAATGTTTGGGAGAAGACCCGAAGTTAGAGCCCTCGCCAACACAGCGGCCGCGAGATACAGTGGAGGAGCATCCCGTGACGGATCTCACTAGAGCCCGAGGCGAAGCCGCGGCGCAAGAGACAGCGAAGGGGAAGACGATCGTGTCGAATAGGTTCACGGGCCGAGCAACCGGACTTACGTCGGCACGACCTCAACCGACCGACAGTGTAAAGGAGACGGAGTTGGCCAGCCGGGCAAAATGTAGAGGCATGATCAAGCGGGTAAATAAACAGACAGGACCCGTCGAATGTAATGACGCGTTAACGGTGTCGGAAGAGACAACGATGGCTGAGACGACGCCTCAGATATCGTCGTTGGAAAGGGCCCGCCGAAAAAGAACGTGGAAACACAAGAAGAGATCGAGCGAGCACCGCAAAAAGGGGCGCAAGCGCTGCTCGAAGTACTCAGGATAAGTGCTGAGGTCGAATCAGAATGTGTTGGGCAGTGCTGAGTGCCATATGTTGTGTTAATGTTCTTGTTATCCTGTGTCTCAAGTGTATGTCGAGTGAGTCAGTGTTCTGTGCGATGGTGTGATGTATAGTGTTTTATAATTGTTGGATAGACAGAACTTTGTACGTTTGTATTGTTTAGAATGTGTGATGAAGCGTTGTACTCATGTACCTGCGGTTATATTACATGTGTGTGAGATTGAATGTAATGTCAAATCGTATTGAGTGATATATTGTGAATGTGAAGTGTCATGAGCGACGGATTGTGTTACAGTCTGTGAGAGTGTGTGGTGACTGTTCGCGCTCGTTTGTGTGGTTTTGAATATTATGAGATAATATTCTTAAAGTGGGGGGCAGTGTCACAGAACGAGCGCTAAACAAGAGCGCGCCGCCAAATCCTTGCGACAACGGGCGGCAGAAACGCCGCGAGGTAAAAAGAAAAAAAAAAGAAAGCAAACATCCAGGGCTCCCGGGCGCGCGCTCTCCTCGCAGAAGCACGGCTTCACAGACGATCCTCCTCACCCCACATCGGCGGCCCAGCAAGGCCGCGATTTTTCTAGAACGAAGGAGGCGGGGTCAGACCGAGTGAATCATCCTCCGGAGAGGGCAGTCGAACCGTCTCGTGCCTCTCCCCAGCCTTCACTGCGTATCGCGCCGACGAAATGACGAGAAATTTCTGGAAGGTGGCGCGGAAGGTATTTAATCGAGCGGCCGAGACGAGAAAGCAGGAGAAGACGGAAAGTTAGCGCCGGAGCGCGTAGGAATTCCGCCGTGTAGTCGGCGAAGGTTCTGCCCGTAGTGACAGAACAGGAGGAGACGGAAGTGAGCGCCAGAGTGCGTAGAGATTCCGCCGCGTAGACGGCGAAGTTTTGGTCCGTAGGGACGGCTCGAGCGACAGGCAAGAGCGTGGGTTTACGCTATCGAGCGAAGACGCGGGCAACAGCTGCGTGTGTGAAGCCGACGGATTTCCGGCGAAGAAGTTTGAAACTTGGAGAGTGGCCATTTGAGGACGCGAGGTTTCCTGGAAGAGAAACTTCGAGAGCTACGGAACGACAACAACGCTGGACTTTGAGTGAGTGATTCTCGGAAGAGTATCATTCAGACTTTTGTTCCAAGGACTTTGGACTGAATAGGTTTTCTATCTCTTTAGTCCTTAAGTGTCTTGGTTGTTCAATGCATGCGACTGCATTGTAGTGCATATTGTTGTCTGTGTCCGTTGTTTTGAGTGTGGCCGATTGTACCGTGTAGTACGTTGTTTGATTGGTGACGTATTGTATGTAACTATTGTGGAGTGTGCATTTTTGTGTATTATTTTCGATCTGCCATTATTGAGAATATAATTTGTTTGTTTATCAACTCTCGGCTCTGACTTGTTCTTTGGGCCACAGCCAGCGTCCGCTGGCGCACCAAAAAGGACCACTTCTAAATTGTCCACGCTTTCGTGGTGCGGTTCGGGGGGCCGATACTTCGGCTCTTGGAATTAGCCCGGCGATCGCCTCCCTAATAACGGGAACAGTGTGACACCTTTCGACGTCTACTTCACGGGCAAGAGTGATGGCAAGGTCCTTGCCGCGCACAGCGCATGCATGGCCGGGAACGGCGAAGCCTGCTGACCTTTCACTGCGCTGTTATTCTACGTGGAGTACGGCATACGTGCACGAGAATACCGCTCCTCTGTTTAAGACGTCTTACTTGAGTGAAGATGATCACGGTGTCGGTGGCGACTTTCTTCACTCCCGGCTACCACACCCAGTCACTCGTCACAAAGTTGTGGCCCTCGAAGACCTTTTTCGACTTCAACTGCTCCCGCGTAATAAAACTCGTCCCCAGGAAAAGAAATTCGTGACTATCGGAGCTATCAACGCGCGGCCACAAGACCACGTCGCTTACACAGTCGCCAGCACGAAGCGTGAATGGACCCATTCAGCAAGTTGTCGCCGCTACTTCAGACCGCTCGAGGTCTCTTCAATACAGCGTTGCAGTGCAGTCCACGAGTGATGATGACATCGTGAACGACACTCCTTCGAGTTAAATTTAGTTTTACTCGCACTCGATCACACCTGCAAGCTACGTCAGCGCTCGCAAACGGGACTGCACTGCTGCACTCACAGGCTACCACTGACAAAAAACTGGCTGCCTACCTATAGTGCAAGCTCCCTATAGTGTGATAAGTTTACACAGCAGGGACAATACCACGCACAAGAATCGCAACGAGAGAAAGAGTCATCATCTTTCGACTACGTGGTGAAGGTCGTGACAAGGACCTATTAACTTTTTTTCCGTCATACCAAAACTAGCTGTGTAGCCTCGAGCAGGCTCGTTGAGATTGAGAGAAGATAGAGAGAGCTTAATGCGTGTGACAAATCCCGATAACTCCACTTATTTTTTTCAAAATCGGAGAAGTTTTTGTGTTCGTGACAGTCAATTGACTCGGATGATGAGGTCATGCGATGATTGCTCTGGGTATGGACACATGCCACGTGCACCTAAACACACAAGTGCATTGACTGTTCTGGTACTGTGGTCGTAGTACTGGTAGTGAAAACTACGTTAACATATTAGTCGTAAAGCTACCGGGATGAATCACTAGTAACGTATCAGTTTCATCGGCGCACAAAATATCAGGGTGAAACCGGGATTATTCAGGAATAGTAAAACTGAAAACGCCCATACCCTCGAAATAGGTGAGGGTTACCAAGGTACACCCACGGGGGCTTCCCAAGAAGCTCCAAAGCAAAGCAAGTAGTCTAAAGTTTGAAATTAAACCCACCCCCAATATCATTCGGTCACAGTAGAGCTTTAGCAAATGGCTTGACCATATATTCTGCTTTATGAGAATCTCAGATGAATTCCGTTTGCCATCCCCGGCTCAATACAGTTTCAAGAGCCAGCTTTAGGCACATCCCAAAAGTTCAAAAGAAAAAAAACGTGACTTGAAAAAATTAATGTTTTCGAACACACTCTGTCGGTGGATCCAAATTCTCGCGAAGTGGATTCTTCTTATTCTCGGCAACAACAACTTACACAAGCATGTGCTCAAGCAAGAGAGTTGTCTTCAAGAGGACAAGATCATTACTTAGAACACTGGCTTCAGAGGCACACCGTGTTCAAGAATGTTTTTTTTTCAGGCACAGTGTTACGCGACACCACTTACGGCATCCCCAATTCGACGTGACTGCGCTCAGAACAAGTCTTCGTCCCCCCAAAATATCGGAGTTCTCTTGAGTGTGAAATCAAGCGAAACATTGGAGGTGTGGTTCTGTTGTGTTTCCTTCGTACTTTTTGTGATAGTTCGCAATATTATGGGGGGGGGATTTCTGTAAATATGTTATTTGTGGAGTATAGATGCACGTGAAGGGACGGGTGGAAGCCCATAACACATACACCTCTGTTACACTGACTTAAAAGGGTTGTGAAACGCTAGCTCTAAAACACAATGCGAAACCACCGGCGTCCACACGCACTAACTAGGTGACGTCATTACAAGTAATGCTTTGGCTATCGAGGAAAGCGTATCACTTCGGTACTTGTGAGTGCGTGCAAATTGGACCCCCATCAGCGTGTTCGCTATACGCAATCGGCGCTAACTTGAACTCTTTAGGTGACGTCATCATAAGCAACGTTCTTGTGGGACGCTGATCGCGTATGGCAGACGCTGATGAGCGCCTTTTGCGCACGCTCGATATGCCGTAGAGTTCCGTGTTTCTCAATGGGCAAAACATCTATGCAGGTCCATTTGGGCTGATGATATAGTCAGCGCGTGTGGCTGCCGATGGGGCCGCATTGTCGTTGTAAAGCGGCCGTTTCATGACCCCTTTAAGCCCTATTCACGTTCGAACCTTTCTTCCCGTTTCACTGCATGGCTACCGCTTCGTCCACAACCGTAGCAGTCACGCCATCTACGGGTGTTCCTGGTAATCTATGCGGACACCCATCTGTCGTCCGGCCCAGCCATATAATAGCTCCGCTCTTTTAAACAAAGTTGAATCCCAATCGCGCAGTTCATACTTTTTTTTCACCTCACCTGCGCTTGAGCCTTGAGGCCACTCTGAAGAAGTATCCCACCACAACCCTGGCCAGATCGAGCCCTAATCTCGGCAGATAGTGCGCGTAGAAGGCGTCCCCGGTGAGGTCTTCATCAACGGACCCGGGTGGCACAGCTAGGTACCCTTCGTCTTCGTCCAGCCATGGCTCATCGTTCAGCGCAGGTCCGTGCCAGAAGGTCTCGAAGCCCCTGTCGACCAGCCTGCGCTGCGCGTTGCGCCATGTTGCCCCGAGGACGCCGTTCCACGATACGATGGGGGACGTTTCGGCATCGGAGAACACCAGCTCGCTGAACTTCATGCGCAGGCTCGGCTTGCGCATCCACGCTGGTACCAGTAACTGTGGGAGAGATGGCGTAGCGTGAAGGTGCACATGCTGTGGCACTCGGTGACACATGCTCGCAAAGTTAATAACATTTGGGATTTTTCGCCCCACACTGAGATATCATTGTAAGACGCGCAGCAGTGAACGGCTCCGGAAATATCAAGCGTCTGATGTTGTTTGACATTGAAAATTACGCGCACCTCTTGCATTTCACTCCCAGCTAAATCTGACCGCCGCGGCTGGGGTCAAGCCTGCTTCTTTCGGGACAGCAGCCAGGCACTGTATAACAACTGTACTGATGAAATGCACTAGAATGTATTCATCTGACCACGTTTTGTGCGGCAAAGCTACCTCAATTCGAACCTGAAATAGCACCTCCTTTTGGCAGCGGTACCTCTCGACTCTTGCAGCTGTGCCATCGGACAGAATACGAAAACTTTACTCCACTGCAGTGCACAACGACGAAATGCACTGGATACAGTTTCTGGTTATCAGGTAGAGCGTCCGAAGAAAACTTGACAGCTCCGACACACACCTGATGCTTGAATCCGGTCACGACGTGTCTGAAGTGGTCTGTCAGCTGCTGCGTCACATTCAGCGTCGTGACTAAAGTCAGAACTTCGTTAACCACGCGGTTTTTAAGGGCGCCGATCTCGCTTTCCAAGTGATGCAGACTCCTGCGGTGCAGAATAGCGAAAAGAATTTATCCAGTCGTTCCACAGTTTATATGTAGTCTATTGGAATTATAAGGATTCTCCGTCATAATGGTCACATTGGTAGCGCGATCTGTGCATGCGTAATAAATGTGCTCCGACAAGCGACTGCATTCATTTTTGTATTCACGAATACTGACATTTTAATTTGAGTATCTTCACAGAAGTGCATATATATCATTTTTAAGTCCATCATATAGGCAATTATATAAACACACGTGACTGATATTCCTTACTGAAACGCAAAAGGACATACACCATCAAAGGAAGAAAATTGAGGACAAAACATAAAGGGCGACACTCGCAACTAACTATAATCTCGGAACATCAGCGACATGTATAACCGTGGCAACCGTGAGCGCGCACATAACCTCACATGCTCGTCGGAAAACAGGCAATAAGATTGATAAACAACAACAAAAACAATGACAATAGGCTGCTAAATGAATAAAGAAAAAAAATTAAATTCACCACGATGCAGAGCAACAGATGTATCACTAATGCACGATTCTACTTTCTTTTTATTGCAATATGTTTCAATGATTTCATGTGCCAAGGTATCATTACTCTAAGCACGGATACACTGTAAAAACTAGGCTCACACTTGCAGGAACCACAATACACAAGGCAAGTTTGCTGAAAGTTTATTTTTCACAGAAAGTTCACGCTCCCTAACTCTGTCGTTTACGCACCAGCCTGTAGACGTATACCCTACCACAACAAAGCGGGATCTTGCACACCACACCAACTGAGCAGGCGACATACGACCTCGTGTGCCTCTTCCCACAGGTGGAGGGCCTCGGTACAGTAGAAATTCGTGGGCACAGGCTAGACAGATTGCGCGGCACCGAGAACACCAAAGGTACCTTGTATGTGCACAAAGTACCACGTATTTCTTTATCGACTGCCTGTTTGTTCTCGATCCCTTCAGTTTTTCAAGGAATGTTTCTGACACTACAACGACGACATAACCAGTGTAGCCAGTTGAACTCAGCGACCTGACCTGATTATAGAAACTTTCCTACATTCAATACGGGCGAGATTTCGCCAGAGCTCCCTCCATGCGCATGGACAAAACAGCTCATTTGGCAAGTTTTGAATGCGGCGCACTAAACGTAAAGGTATCTTGCATGAACGCGGACAATATGCCCGACATATAGGCGTCTCCAATGCCGTAAGACTCAGTCCTAGAAATTATAAAATACCAAGAGCTCATGCGCAAAAACAAGTCTCCCGGCATGTTGTCTAAAAAGAGCTATAACCTCATCCACTGACTTAGTGGTTGTCAAAGAAGGGTTAGCTTTAAATGTCCCTAAAAATCATTTACAGTAAGCATGTACAGTAAGCATGTACCATCTAGACCAACAAAAAGTTTCGTAAACTGATCCCTCTGTCTAGGAATCGGTATAGCACTAAAGTGAAACCTGTCTTCACAGAGACAGTTGGGTATTTATTGTGCATTGATTCACCGCAAGGGCGATGGAATGAACGCCCCAGCAACAAATTGTTACGTCGCGCGAAGATCCGGCAAGCAGCTAAATACATTGAGCGCACCTAGAGCAGAGAGCACGCACAAAATGAGCGTGCACGAGACGAGCAGAAACTAACAACTCTCACAGCTTGGCACTTAAAGCGCGCTGGTCAAGCACAAATTAGGACGCATGAAGCAAACGCATAAGTGTATACTTAGGACGAGCGCGAAATGCCGCAATTCTTGCTTTGCGTATGCGCAGCGCGCTCCTTTCGCAAACGTGGCCGCGACGCGTATTTGGAATTGCTGGCCCCGCATCATACGAAAGAGGGAAAAGAAAGAGTGCGAAGAGGACGCTAGTGCCAGCCTCGGGATTGCTCGCGCGCTATTGGTTCACCTCTGGTCGTGACGTACGCGTTGGTGACACAGCGACACCGGCTAAACTTGCACACCTGCACCTCATTTTCAGCCATGCTCCCCACTCTGTCATAGACCCTCTCCGGCTAAGCGGCACAGCCCCCGCCATAATCCGTGGTAACGAGGGACGGGGTCTGGGTTACACAATAAGGTAGCGAAGGAAAGACTTCAGTTGGGTGCTCGAGCTGCCTATTCAGACGCCGTGGAATCCTCGCAGAGGGCATTGTTTACTCCCCCAAGATTGCCCGCTTCGTAGTCATTTGAAGCTAAGATATGGGGTGAAATTTCGCTCAGCCGCCGATCTCCTGAAAACACGCCGGCAGTCACTGTCGTCGTCGCGGAGTCACGGAAACACAGAGAAGTGTTTAGGTTGTTCCATCGTGCCTCAGCACCCTCTCCGCTTCGGTGTCTAGAATGTATCGCTACCGTGCGGCGAGGTGAGCGAGTGAATTTCGATAAGATGGTGATAGCACGGTGATGATTTCAATGAGCGAAGAGGTTCCGACAGTCAACGGGAAGTGTCTCCGTGACGCCTTCAGCACAGACAGCAGCAATGCAACTAATACGACGTGGATCGTAACTAATACGACATGGATTGTCCTATTAGTTGCTTTGCCGTAGCTGGCGAGCCACTCGTGCGCCTCCATTCTTGCAAAGGTCGACGAGGAGGCACTTCACGTCAGATGGGCCGGCGGAACTGGCATCTTTTTCGCACGTAAATGTGCGCGAGGCTTTCATGTCATTCGCAACCGCGTCATTGACCGAAACACGCTTCACGTTTGATGTGTTGGCGTCTAATTCAGACGTGAGCGTCTGGGCGTCTGCCATGATAGTCGGAATCACGTTTCTGCAAGGGCAGTTGGAACTAGTATCGTGTGTGACAGAAGTGCGATTCATGTGATTGAACGTTAGATGGTAATTTCGAACTTTAATTCGCACATGAGCGTCGACCATGCCAGCAGTGGCGCGTATGATGTAGTGGTTGATTGAATAAAACAAAACAAAAAGTCACTCTTCCACAACTCTTGCGGGTAGCACGGTTCGGTTCAGCTCTTACAGGGAGAGGGAAAGAGATATGCAGAAATGCAGAAGGAAAACGTAGAGAAAGAGTGTGGCGGCAGGTTGTGGGTGCTTCCCTACAATAGAACAGCCGGAAAAACTCCGCACATTCCATCGCGGGCACGTGCGTGCGTCACCAGTATGTCACCTACAGGCGTGCACGTCCCCTACAGAGAGGAACCAATAGCGCGCGAGCAATTCTGACACTGGCGTCCTCCTCGCACTCTTTCTTTTCCCTCTTTTGTGCAATGCGGGGACAGCAATTCCAAATACGCGGCCGCGACCGCCAGCGAAGCGACCTTCACGCTCTCTTTTGCGCTGTAACGTGGAAGAAAACTTGCGGTGGAATCGACAAATGAGACAAAGCGCCCCATTTACGAGATAAGTTCGTGCGCACGAGCAACCACAGCTCGTTGTGGCAGGAATTACGCCGTCTCTCAAATGCTCGAGAGAAAACACTGGCACTGGTGACTATTCGAGCTTAACTCACGGAGCTTCAGCGAACATGAGAATGATGCGTATTGCACGGATTTGTCTAACTGTTGTACTTTCGAATTCGGTTGACTTCGCGTGACTTAAACTCGCTTTGTTACGAAACGACAATAAGGAAATGTTCAGCAGTTGCGCTTGGCTACAATCGGGAAATATTCCACAGCTGCACTTCAGAACTTTAACGTTATATGTGAACCGTATGCTACAATTCTGGTTGGCCTACCTGCTTTTCTCTCACTTTATTCACTCTCTCTCTTTTTACGCTCAACATTTCAAGTCGGCTCACGAAGTTTATAACCATCCGTTCTTTCATTGAAAACGAAACCAAAACACAGCAATAAACAAAGCTACATGTGCGTCTGAGGCCCACAAGCACGAAGACGCAAATCCGAGTGTTACCCATCCTTCCTATGGTCGCTGAACGATCGCAGTGCCAGAGTTCCCTCTCATTAACCATAGGAAACTCTATGGAGCACAACATGAATCCACTGTTGTTTCTGGTGCTGTTACTCGTTCCGAACTCTTGTTGCGAGGAACCCACACGGGAGCCCGTGGGCTCATCGCACGTCTGCAGAATCTTAATCCCCGGCGCTATCACGTGATTGATGAGGGAGCGAAAGGGAGAGAAGCCAGCAGCGTCTCGCCCAGCACCTTAAGACATGCCGAAACGCGCTAGCACCTGAGCGCGTTCGGACGGTGCTTGGGCCAGCTGTTGCACACGCACAGTGAGGGTGGTCACGGTGCGCACTATTGGATGGAACTCCGCCATGTGCTATTTAACATCTAAAAGACTCCGAGTTATTACCGTCGTTACCTAATGTTGACGTTCCAAATCATGTAAGTGAACGGCTCGGCCACCAGGCGATACAGGAATCGCAGGCAGCGCAGCTCGGCCCCGTGCTCAGGCGGGTCAATGTCCTCCCAGCCCGGTAAACGTGCGGTGGCCACGTCCACCAGCGCCCGGTACTTCTTCCAGTCCAGGAACGGGGAGTACCGCACGTACATCCTGCGCCACGATGATTGCCTACTCCGATGAAGTCTTGCTTTTCACCTTCTTTGTTTAGCGTTTTGCCGATTCTGACACTCGTATTTCTGTCTCGACATACATACATCCCGTAGAGGAGAAATAAGACACAACACCCGTTTGCTAGGCCGGTTGTTCTTATTCTCCTTCGTCTCTTTCTGCTTCACGCTGGCTGGGCTCGCGCTTCTTAACAACATCATGAAGAAGAACAACAACAACAACACGCACGCTTACTTACTTCCCTGCATATTTATCTAATTTAGACTAGAGCGCTGCACGGGCACTGCGAGGTCTTATACGTATCGGTATAATGGCGAGCAGGCCGTCTTGCTTTGTTGTTTTGTGGGGTTTAACTTACAGAAGCGACCCAGGCTATGTGAAACGCCGTAGTAAACGGCTTCGAATAACTTAGAACACATGGAGTTAATAAGCGTGCACTGAAGCTTCACAGTACAAGACGTATAGCATTTTGCACCATCAGTGTTCTACGCATCATTAAAAAAACTCCTAATGTAACTTTGTACCAATATACTGAGGGAAGAATGCGTTTGGGCATCGTGTAAGGAAAGGTTTGTCAGGCGGTACTGCTGCAAGAGCAACGGCACACTGCCTAAGCTAGTGTACATGATGTGTGCGCGTTCTTGCCTAGGGAAGTATTACGAGTACGTAGCAGCGCTCGGATACCCGGCGTGTGTGTTTTCGCTTGAGTGACACCATAGACTGATAACGCGACTCGTGAGTAATTAATATCTCAGGAGCTGTTTTTCGTGCAACTTAAGTTCTAGATGCGGAGAGACATATCACGGGCGCACTAATCGATGCAAACGTTGCCGATTTTTCGTACTCACTAAGCCGTTGCAATTATTTATAATTTGGCAATTATCAAATAATATTTAGCACTTAACTTGAATGTCTATCGTATCAAGCATATTTTTCTTGCTTCCATGACGGCCTTCGTTTTTGTGGTATTTCGTCAATAATTCGTAAGTGCCCTAAGTTGTTCAAGCACAGCCTTTCCCATGGCACTCAAACACGTGGACTCGCTCCTTCTCCGGAAGTGAATAAGAGCTCGGAGAAAGGTGATTATGATGATGATTTTCTGCTGCAACCCTTTTTAATATGGGATGTATTAGCACGGGTGTATTAACAATTTTTACAGCAATATTCTAAATATTGCAGGAAAGGCAGTTTGATCATAAAGAGGTTTACAAAAAATATGAACACCAAAACATGGCAAATAGTTTGCTATATATAAATAAATAAATAAATAAATAAATAGTCTCTTCTTTCCCCTCTCCCAATCCATATCTAGCTATGCTTCTCCGCACGTTCCTTTCTACGTTTATGCTTCACCTGCAGCCCACAATTTATAGGACAGAGCATGCTTTACAGGCAACTGCTTCAGCCCCGTTCGAATGAAGGACGTGATGCAAACCTCGAACCTGTAAATACGAAAATACGAAAATAGGGTGTGTGCATATATTTCGCAACAGTGCGCTAGCTTTGCTTTAAGTACCCATTAAATGATTACATACTGTCAAAACCAAACCGGCTGCCCCTCCTCTGTCATCGGCACGCCAGGCAATTATAATCTATCGGCCTCAATTGTCGCATCAAATCTCACAATTTAATAATGTAATGTTTTACGTCATCACAGTCACAGATAACTTGGTTTCCACACAGTGATTTTTTATCTTGCTGCTTAATGTCTGGGCCCACAGATCGGGCCACTAATCTTGCCATTGCAACATTTGGTTCTCTAGTAATCTAAAAAAATGCCATGTTGTTTAGGCAGCATCTCATGTTATTCAATGTTTTTATCTCTTACTTCACGTAATAGTAAAAATACCATAATGTATATGTTTCGCCACCTGTGCGAGTGGCATCTTCAGTAGTCAAATGACAATAAGTATGAAAGAAGATAAAACATACAGGATGTTGCCTCTGGATTTATCTTGGATGTGTACATACCAGATGAATACAGCATGGAGTATCTCAATAAATACCAATTGTGTATTGACAATGCCAACCACATAGGCAGTGAAACATCTAAACTTTAATTTTTTTATCGTAATTAAAATAAGATATTAAAGAATCACTCAGCTTCATTGCATTAACGTCGCGAGTTGGTAGTATTACAATGCTAGGCATGGTCTTTATCGGCTCAAACAAGGTGACGCGAGGCGAGCATTTCAAAAAGAATGTGCGTTGTGGAGAGGAGGAGACTACAGAAGCGACGCACTCCTGCTCTCTCTCCTTCTCTCCATACCATCCGCTTCGCTTCCGCCGCAGCTTCGCCTCTGCTCTTCTCCTATCTGCCAAGCTTCACCCTCTCCACGTCGCTACCCTTTCTCTATAAGGCTCAACTCTCTGCACTAGGCTTCTCTCTCGCCCTCTTAGCTTCACCCACGCTCGCCATCTTGTGAGGCTTCACTCTCGCAACTTTACTAGAAGGCGCGCAGGATGATCCCCAAGGAGCTGCATAGACCATAATCAGCTGTGCTGTTAAAACGTTGAACACGATTCTCCTGTTTTCTGGTATATTTTTACGGGCGAAGCTCTTCTTAGTCTAACCTTGTCACGCGTCATGCGCAACCTGCAGTACCTCCCGAACAGTTTAATAGATGACCATTTCTCGTCTCAAAATGCAAGACAGCGGTACTTGGGTGCAAGATAGAAATGCAAGATAGTGTTCACTGGATGGACGGATGGACGCACAGACAGACGATCGGTCGGACGGACAGACAGATGGACGGGTAGACGGACGCATGGGCACACGAACGGAGGGATGGACACACGGACGGAGAGAAGCACGGAAGGACGGATGAACGGATGGCCGCTTCGCCACACTAATCATCATTCACTCAAAGAATATGATGCGATTTTTTTTTAAATCTTCACCTTAGTGCAAGGTAGTTGTGCAGGCTGGCCGAGCCGTACTTGTCGACGATCTGCTTGAAGCGACGCTGGAAGGAGCCACCCTTGATCAGCACCGTGGTGCGTCTTCCGACGGTGGTGACGCCTTGCAATGCGATGCGCAGAAACCTCGTCCAGTCCCACAGGCTCGAGTGTTGCAACCGCGCCACCGGAATCTGCACGTAGTCGTCGACGCCCGCATGCTGTACCGCCAGGTCGACTAGCGCCTGCTCGATCTGTTAAAAGAGATGATATCGCAGTGGGTTATGAGCATCTCTGGGTGACGTGTTCAAGGGCCGAGATATAGGCTGTGTATACAGTAAGCCTTCAACTAGATCTTAGTGGGCTGAATTATATCCTAAAAGGCATTGCTTATATTATATCTCAAGAGGTATTTTATTCAACGGTGATTATATCTTAAGGGGTAGCTGCTTCTCAACACAAGGCAGCTACGCGCTATTGGCGCCAAGCCCTAAGTGCGGAGTGAGAGAGCCTTTTTTTTGTTTTTCTCTTTGTTCTCTCGTATCTTTTTGTTTTTTTTCCAGATTGTCATGTCTTTATTTTTTCTTTGCTTCCATTTATTTTTTTATTTCTTTTACTGTCTTTTTTGCTTGTCACTTGCTCCTCTTTTTTTTCTTTTTTTTAGACGTGGTTCTGCTTGCGTTACGTCAAATGACAACAGCATATGACAGCCCGGACTGCAAAAGTGCATCATCATCAACGCGCTCGAAGAGCAAGAGGACGAAAACTCCCTGGCGCGAGCGCTCATTGAATATGCTACAAATATCTATTCTATGCATGGTCTTGTCTAGGTTACGCCAAGCCATGACGACAGTATACGACAGCACGGGTTCATAAAGCGTTCCACACTTGTTATTAAAAAAAAGATGTGTGCAGCTTCCTGGCCTAAGTTCTAGAGCCAGCAATGGTACTAGTGTTCGACTTAGAACATATTGTTATGAGACAGTGTCCCACTAAAGCGGTTAGATAGGTGACAAGAAAGGCGACGTGATTTTGGCGTAGGCACAGCTCGTGTTCTCCATCTTGGCTTGCGCGTTGGCACTGTGTATATATATCTTCAAACACCTAGTTCCCCGTGCGCCTTCACGTAATATTTTTGGTGGAAGGTGCTGGGCTACAACGCACGACGGAGTTACGCAGCGGACACCTACTCGTTGCTTCCAACATGTCCACCGGCAGCGATGCTTCTTCAACTATCGCACCCAATGCCTCAACGGCGCCGACCTCTCCTGTTTTTCTCGTGGCCGCTCCAACCCGCGATCCCAGCAACTTTCGGGAACGGAAAGCGACGACGTGGATGAGTGGCTTAAACTCTACGAGCTCGTCAGCGAAAACCACAGGTGGGACCCAATCTTGATGCTGGCAAACATCATCTTTTATTTGCAAGGAACGGCCTAAGCATGGTTTAATAACAATGTGGACGCGACCATGAGCTGGGACGTATGCAAGACCAAGTTACGCGAGTTGTTTGGTCAATCTGCCGGCTGCAAGCAGGCCGCTAGGAAAGAACCTGGCGTACGTGTCCAGACGTCACGGAGTTTTACTTGGCGTATATACAAGATGTGCTGACCCTTTGCCGTAAAGTTGACTGAACCATGGCTCAAGCCGACAAGGTATCGCACGTGCTCGACGGCATCGCAGACGATGCATTTAACCTTCCTGTGTGCAAAGGCTGTTCCACCGTGCAAGATGTCATCTTGGAATGCCAACGCTTTCAAGAGGCTAAAAGCCATTGCATTGCCCACCACTTTACGCGCCTTCCCAAAACTGCTGCAACGTCAACTTGCAAGGATCTCCATATAGTGACCCACCCCAATTTCCACTCCAGTGACATCACGAGAATTGTAGGCCGCTTAATCGAGGCCATATCACCCGCACCCTTGAAAGCACTAGCACCGAGTGATCCTCAGCCGAGCATATCGCTAATACAGACCATTGTTCACCAAGAACTAGCCAACGCGGGTATTCACACGGTTTGTTCTGTGCATCGTCCCGACGCTGTCAGTTCATCTACCTCCAGCCATCTACACCATTATCACCGCCCTTCGCCACGTAACCGTCACCCAAATGCGTGGAGGACGCCTGATGACATGCCAGTTTGCTTTCGATGTGAACGAGTGGGACACATTTCCCGTCATTGCCGAAGCACGTGGACTTCACCGTAATCGGGCAAACTCAAGCTTCCCGAACCTCCACTCACCAGCCCATCTCTATGACCAGGAACTACCACGGTGTGATGGCTCAGCTAATTACGACCCGACCACTACGACCACTGCCCAGTACATTCGCTCACCTTCACCTCGACGTAGATTTTCCCGGTCCAAGTACGCCGCCACCTCGTTTCCCGTCCCCATCCTCTGCCCTGCGGGTTTCTTCAGAAAACTAACGGCTGCAGTTCCTGGAGGCGACGCTGCTGATACGGCTTGCTCTTGATCCTTCTGTTGACGTTCCCCACCAATCAGAACCTGATCAACGTTAAGTGGATGGTTTATCTGTTAAAGCCTTGGTAGACACTGGCGCCCATATGTTTGTGATGAGCCTGCACATTCGTGACCACTTAAGGGAAGTCCTTACTCCAGCCCCTTCACACAGTGTTTGTGTTACTGATGGTGGTACGGCTTCTGTTATTGGCGTCTGTACTGGACACGTTACTATCGCCGGCCGTCAAACTTCAGTTCTCTTCACTCTTCTCTCTCACTGCACGAATGATGTGATTCTCTATCTCAAATTTTAGTCCACTCATTCCGACCTCATCGACTGTTCAGCTGGTACAGTGCAACTTGACCTACCGTACCCGATTAATTCGCCCAGTCCACCCAAAGCTCGTATTCGCTCTGCTGAGCACATCCGTTTGCCACCGCAAACTGTGACTTGCATCACCGTAACGCCCTCACCACCTGTATCCGATGGCGACTATGTGCTTGCGCCCTTCACATCCATTCTCTTGACACACAGTGTTACCGTGATGGTTGAGCGAACTGGGAGCACGGGGGTAAACACAGACACAAAGCAAAGAAGAGGCACACAGCACGAGCGCTCACACACTGTTATTCTGTTACGTGCAAACCGTGCCTGCATTCCTAGGCACAACTTTGCTCTGTGTCCTCAAGTGCTCCCGCGTAGAGTTGCCCTCGCCATGCCGACTCCATCTGACGAATGCGTCATCTCAGATCTTTCTTCGAACGATGCTGGACGCTGTAGCTCCACGGATGCTCGATCTTCGCAAGCAAGCCCGTCTGCTGACGTTTTAAAAAATGATCGCGTCAGACATTTTGCCGCATCAAGCTGACGCACTCCTTCACGTCCTTGAGTCATACTTGGTCGTATTTGACTTTTCTGATCGTTCGCTAGGTCAAACTACTGCTGTAAGGCACCGCATTGACACTGGTCATGCCTCCCCTGTCCATTGATGACCACACCGCGTATCTCCAACCGAGCGTCGCATAATTCAAGCAGAAGTCGAGAAAATGCTCACCAGAGACATAATTGAGCCATCATGTAGCCATGGGCTTTGATTTATTGATATGGGGGGTTAACGTCCCAAAACTACCATTTGTATATGAAAGACGCCGTAGTGGAGGGCTCGGAAATTTCTACCACCTGGGGTTCCTTAACGTGCACCTAAATCTGAGCACACGGGCCTACAACATTTCCGCCTCCATCGGAAATGCAGCTGCCGCAGCCGGATACGAACCCACGACCTGCGGGTCAGCAGCCGAGTACCTTAGCCACTAGACCACCACGGCGGGGCAGTCCATGGGCTTCCCCTGTAGTTCTTGTCAAAAAGAAGGACAATACTTGGCGATTCTGTGTTGACGCTTGACATCTGAACAATATCACTAAAAAAGACGTCTACCCGCTACCGCACATAGACGACGCCCTGGACTGTCTTCATAGCGCTAAGTATTTTCTTCTATTGATCTAACATCAGGGTACAGCAAATCACTGTCGACGACATGGACCGTGAACAGACCGTTTTGTCACGGCCGATGGTCTTTACAAGTTTAAGATCATGCCCTTCGGGTTATGCAATGCTCCGGCCACCTTAGGGCGGATGATGGACTTTCTTTTGCGTGGGTTCAAATGGTCAATTTGTCTATGTTACCTTGACGACGTTATCATCTTTTCTCCGACCTTTGAGACCCACCTCGACCGTCTATCCTCAATACTGGCTGTTTTTCGCAATGCCGGTGTCAAACTTAACTTGTCAAAGTGCCGCTTCGGACGCGAGCAACTAACCATGTTGGGCCACCTTGTCAACTCCTCTAGTGTACGCCCTGATCCCGATAAAGTGCGAGACTTGTGGAACTTCCTTGTTCCGATCTGCACCAAAGAATTCCGCAGCTTTCTCGGTCTGTGCTCGTACTTTCGACGTTTTTCTTAGTAGACAACATTGCGGAAGTAGCCCGTCCTCTCACAAACTTGCTGGAAAAAGATGTCTCCTTCACATGGGGTGCTGCGCAGGCTATGACGTTCTCTGCATTTATTACAATGCTAACGAGAACCACCTGTTGCTGGCCCATCTTGACAATGCCGCCCCCCCCCCCCCCAGAATTTCCCACCGATGGCCAGTGGCCACGAAATTAGAGCTGTTTTGGTCCAGCATCAAAGCGGCTGCGTCAGCGTTATCGCCTACGTCAGTCGTCCCTCTCGCACGTGGAAAAGAACTACTCAATCACCGAAAGTAATACCTTGCTCTCGTGTCAACAGTAGCGAAATTTCGGCCCTATTCACATGGTCGACATATCACCGTCACAACCGATCACCACCCACTTTGCGCTCGCATGCTTGAAGGACCCCACTGGGCGCCTTGGTCGATGGGCATTACGAAATCCAAGAGTATAACTACTCAGTGTTCAACAAATCTGGCCGTTTACACCATGATGCTGACTGCTTGTCTCGGAATCCAGTGGAACCCACCTGAGTGCGTTCGATTGAAGCGCCATGTGTGCTGTATCGCTCTCCGCTTTTAAGCAACATCCGTGAGGAAGGCAGCGCCGAGATCCTGTCTTAAGTAACATCAACGAGAAGCTTCATTCTGCGGCACCCGATCCGTCTACTCATTGTTCGTGCTCAAGGATGGCCATTGTACCGTTACAAACGTCGCCCTGATGAACACGAACTGCTCCTTGTGGTACCTTCCCACTTACGTGCGAGCGTGATCGGCCAGCTCCACGACGCTCCCACTGCCGGTCACCTCGGACAGTCTCGGACGTATGACCGTGTAGAGCGTCGATTTTACTGGCCCAGTCTTTATCAGTCGGTCCACAGCTGCGTCGCCTCATGCGACCAGTGTCAACGCAAAAAAAAACAACCCTTCTATGAGCCCTGCAGAGTTCCTCCAACCAATTCACGTTCCCTTTGATCCGTTTCCTACGACTTGGTCTTGACCTCACTAGCCCTTTCCCTGCGTCCACTTCTGGAAATAAGTGGATAGCTGTTGCAACGGATCACACAACCGGTACGCCATTGCATGGGCTCTACCAACCAGCTGTGCCACGGACCGATTTTCTCCCGCACGACGTCATACTTCAGCATGTCGCCCCACGCCAACTCCTCACAGATCGTGGGCGCTATTTCCTATCCCGAGTTATCGACGACCTGCTTCGCTCCTGCGAGACAAAACATAAATTTACGACAGCCTGCCACCCGCAAACTAACAGACTGACTGAGCGATTCAACCGGGCTTAAACTGATATGCTCGCTATGTACGTATCGTCCGACCATCAGGACTGGGACATTGCATTGCCCTTCGTTACGTTCGCCTATAATTCCTCACGCCACAATGCAGCTGGTCTTTCACCTTTCTATCTCGTGTTTGGCCGCAATCTAACTCTACCGTTTGACACCATCTTTCCGGCCGCCGTTGACTCGACGACCAAATACGCCCACGATGCTATCACCAGAGCTCGCAATGCACGAGAAGTTGCCCGTCAGCGCCTTTTAGCATCGCAAGATCAGCAGCGGCAGTGCTACAACTCCCATCATCGCCAAGTTTCTTTTACTTCGGGTTCTTTTGTACTATTGTGGACTCCGACTAGGCGCGTTGGACTTCCTGAAAAACTGCTTTCCCGCTACTCGGGACCCTACCGCGTATTGAGCCAGGTGATAGATGTGACTTACGAGAAAGCCCCGCTCAAGTCTTCCTTCTCCTCCCCTTCGCTGTCTACAGACATTGTTCATTTATCTCGCCTTAAGCTTTACCACTCGGCGAAATCATAGAAAGAACCGAGACAGTGCTTCAGCAGCCGGGGGTTATGTCATGAGACAATGTCCCACTAAAGTGGTCAGATAGGCGATGAGAAAGACGATGTGTTTTTTGGTGTAGGGCACAGCTCGTGTTCTCCATCTTGGCTTGCGTGTTGGCGCTGTGTAAATATATCTTCAAACACCAAGTTTTTCGTGTGCTTTCACGTAATACGTCACCTTACTAGTTAGATGGTGCGGGAACATGTCACGCAACTAGGTGTTAGGTAGTTCTTTGCGGAAAACATATTACGGCTTAGCTGTTACGAGGTTTTTGCGGCAACATGTCTCGTGACCAGTAGTTATATGACGTCACGTCATTCGAGTCACGTGAATGGCTGAGACGTAATCAGTTTCCAAGCAGGGTGTCCTAAAGGACGCCGACAAGCCTGACACGATGTGTCCTCAATTTATTTTATCAATCAAAACCTCGCGCACAGCGTTAATTCACGAGCCGTCATGCGTGGGAAGGATCGTACTCACCTCGACCAGTTATGGCATGTCTCGTCTACCGGAGATGCTCTGCACGGCCGCCATGAACCACTCATCCTGCACGTTCCGCATGCTGACAAACTCCCGGAAGAGTGGTTGCGGCGCCCCCACGCGGATGACCCAGCGTCGACGAGGTCGTGCAGCCGTCACCGAGGAGCCCTTCCTGGCCTTCTTGCTAACGCGTTTGTGACCACCCGTCATCGGAACATCCTCCGCGGCCATCTTGACTATCTCGATGTTGACGAGCGCTGGGATCG